>JAQIXQ010002012.1:0-11967 GCA_034700485.1 Pseudosinella alba | reverse complement strand
GGGAAAACACTACTTGACGAAAGATTGAAGATGAGAGACTTCAACGTCGTTAGTGGAAAAACCCAACCAATCTCTTACTTTTGCAACCGACAGGAATCGAACCTGTGAACATTAGGCACTAAGGGGGATTAGACTGAGAACTAAACCCCTAGACCCAAACGCTAACTGCCCAAAAAACTATTGAGCTTTGTATCCAAATCTGGGGATGTGGGAAACCTACAAAATATTTTCAATTTCAATAGATATTTAACTAATTAATTATTAATCTTACGCAACCACCCAATCCGCTTTGCCCAGTATTCAAATCCGAATCCCAATGCCCAGTAATGAACACCATATAAACGGGGCGTATCTTTGATGTATGAATATTAAAAGGCAACTAGGAAGTTTGGAGACTACCCATCCAGGTCAAAAACCAATATCAATAACATCGCTTTTGTTGGACACGTTGCATATTAAAAGAGTACAGTCGGAAACGAACTAAAACTAATTTTCAATAAGCTTTATTCGTTTTCATACCCAGCACTGAATGCTGTATTTAGTTGCAATTTCACAATCATGCAATCGTCTGCACACAATTCCTGCTACCAACACCAAAATCCACGCCAAACCAGAATTAAAAACACCCAAGTGAATCCATAATTTACATAATAGGCTGAATAATCAATAATCCACCGGAGTTATAATAATGCTGAGGTCAACTCTTCCCCTTACTAGGATCCACCTACGGATTCTGGACAGGGTGAGCCTAGTCCCGTACGAATGGCCATCAGAAAATTCTCTCCCAAACGTTGCTACCTCCTCCAGGAATAGGCTATTGTACAAGCTCAATTTCGCCATCCATACTATATATGGGCCAATTACTTGGTTACATTGAACGGAATGGAAATCTATGATCGGATGCTGGGATTGCTCTTCATATGCGGGATTGTTATAGCATACCTGTTCAAGCAGAATTTTGCAATTCAGGAGGGAAGGGAACTGGTTGACGTAATTGTGGCATTTGATGGATTCGAAAAAAGGATTGATACTGATGGTAAATTAAAATAAATTAGAAGATATCGGCTTGTTTTGTTATCTCAAGCTGTAATCGTTTCAAATTTTTAGAAACCGGAAACATGAATACTTTCCTGACAAGAATGCTTCAAGCGGTTGGGATCTACTCCAGCTTCCTCCTTGCTGCCTTCATCGGAGCGATGATAATTGCCAACCCTTGCATCCCACCCTTCTTGGGATATACTCTGCTAAATGGCTCCGAAGCATACTGCGGATCACATCCGTCCTGGACTATGTTGCTTCTCCGACTGTTCCTACTCATCTTCGACCTTTTCATGTGGTTCGGGTTTGCATCCACTTCCTTCTTTCTTATCTTCTGCGGGATCTTCGTCTTCATGCGGTGCCTGGAAAAGTATCTCGAACGGGCAACGTCTGCCATGATGATGGCTGGAACTGGAATGGACGACGAGGCAAACTCAGATTCAGTTGAAAATGCATTCCACTTGTACAGGCAAATCCAACTTCTGGGAATCATCGCAAATGAGACCTTTCAAGGGGTAATATTCCCGACAATGATGTTGACGGCGTGGTCAGCCATTGTCACTTGCTTGTACACTTCTGTAAAGCTGCATGAGTCAATTCCCATGCCTGGATTTGCCTTCTTTCCATTCGGGCTGTTTGATAGCCTTTGTATTGTGTTCATGATCAAGGTGGCAGCGGCAGTGTTGGCTCAATCTGAGAAGTACTTGGCAGTGGCTAGAAATGGTTCTGTCTTGGTAATTGGGAAGAGGCGGAAGATATACAAGAGGGTGGCGAGGTCCTTGGGGAGGGTCAAGATTAGATTTGGCTCCACCAATTTCGTGGATGAGCTGACCCCGTTCAGTCTCACAAATCATGCGCTGAGTACAAGTGTCAATTTGATGTTGATTTCTTAGGCTGGACAAGAGGAACTATATAATTTAAATCTGTGCGAAAATAGTTACTTTAGTAGAAAATAGGCGATTTAAAATTTCTTAACGGTATCAGTCCTCAACGAGAGCTCCTTATCTATGCTAAAGCTATGACACAAGTCAGGGTTGTTGCCAATGACGTAAGAAATATCCCTCCAAAAAACTTTGGGGGAAATTAGAGTGACATAACATGCTTGAAGGATCTAATTTCCTAATTTTAATTATCTAGATGAAGAACTAAATGTCACTTAAGTGTCATAGTCATATATTATATACTGTTTTGTCAAGGTATCTTTAAAACATGGCTTACCTTTTATATGAATTTGAACCAACATAATAAATATTGCTCACCTTGCATGAAAAACTCAAGTATGCAAAGACGATTTAAGAAAACGCTCCCTTTCCAATTCAATTCCCTGGAAAGATTTCGTTATGTAACTCGTTTTTTTATCAGAGCGAAACCGTGGAACATTTTTTATATCCGATTGACGTCATGCGAATGGAGGACAATTTTAAATTGTTGCTAAATGTTGGTAAAATTTTGCTTGGCTTGTTCACAAACGATTTTCTTCACTTAATTTTGGCTTAATCGACATTATGACAGCGACAACAAATTTTCTTTAAAGGTAGCTTTACAAATAGTTACAAGACTGCACCTAGTATAACTACATGTTAGCAATAAGGAAGCACTTCCAAATTCAAAAGTATTGATAAATTTAAAGCAGTGGTCAAATCCCAATTTCAAATTTCCAGCTTGGACAGTTCCCAGAGGACTTATTTTACCAAAATACACATTCTACTAATCTATTATTTTATATTTCAACAAAACAATTTGTGTCGGGAACATGTCTTTAAATTTCTCCGGTAGACCCATTGTTTGCCTCATAATAGCTCTGTTGCTCCTCACCTGCTGCCATTCAAAGCGTCCAAAAAAGATCCACCTGATACAAGATAATAACCATCCACTAATTTCGGCCTATAAAAAGGAAATCTTTTCCATTTGGAGCCACCCCACTGAAATCAGTCAAGTAGACCACCTAATTTCCTCCACATTACTCGAAACACATTGTCTAGTTTATTTAACAACATTCATGCAAATTCCGCTAAACCTGGAAAATTTGAAGGTACCTCTGATCCTGAGTAACCTGGAACTGGCCCTCCTAATTGAAGAATATAACCACCCAACTCCCCCAAAAAAATACCTTATTTGGACAATGAAAACCACCAACCAGACCCATTCATTTGTGTATCCCTGCCGGGAATTTCTAAAATCTGTTGACAATTCGGGCTATTCCAAGAAAAAAATGGTTCATGCATGTGCGCAGCCAGATTTCTTCCCCTTCGTCAGGAATAGTAAGCCATGGAACTTGAACGTGCGACTAGACATCCTTCCTCCCAAGAATTACCACGAGGGTAATAAGCTCTCGGATAAAAGTCAGTGTAAAAATAACTCCTTCATCCCACACATGCTTCCCCCACCCTGGCATTCCTTGTTCAACTTTGTGCATGAAGCCACGAAAGCATTCCCCTCCACGATTGCAACAATTCATATATTTGGGATCCAGTTTAAAGCCCTGGAAAGGTTCTCGGTCAAGCAACAAAACAGTATTGTTGGAGATTGGGTTCGGGATAGCTACAATTTCACCCCTCACTATTCAGTTTTGACCCAACTATTTCTTCTAGATATTATCAGCACTACAACGAATAGCATTTCCCAAGCTGGACATATCCTGCCGGTCGATATTTGCTTTGAATGCGATCATCTACTAAAACCTATAGCTCTTTCTGGTAAAGATAATCATGACTTGAGGAACTGGGAGAAACTTTCGAATTTAATTAAGGACTTAACATATGGCCATATCCGCAGCAGCCATTTGTCGCGCATAAACGTAGTGAAATTCACGCATTATTTTGGACATGGGAAAAAGGACCCAGACAGCTTCCCTCATTTAGGAAGTTGCTCTAACCTGTTCCGGGACAAGGGGCATTACGCCTTGACTCAAGTTTTGAATGAATATCCCAGTCCAAACGAGCAAGTCAATCATTTAACAGCCTACCTGTGGACCACAATTTGGAAGAACTATACGTACAGGGTGGGAACAACGAGATGTACAAGCGGACAAGAGGGCTATTTCGACGGTACTAAACCACATGATAAAGACCTGAAACCTGTTATAATTGCAGCGATAAATTTTATTCCATTTCCGTATCATCTTCCATTTTTCAACCGGGATCAATTCTACAACCTCCAATTTGTCACCTGCGGCCAAAGAGGGCTGGAGGCCATGGCGTTCTCAGAGTTGATATGGGTATACGATGACTGGACTTGGGGTGGCATATTGGCTTTAGTTGTAGTCCTTCCGGTTGTTCTGAATCAGATTAGCTCATCATCAGTTATGACCAATTTGAGTTCCATAATGAAATTATTTCTGGAACAAGGGGATCCCTTCTCCAGCAACTTTCTCAATTCAAGCCCAATTCGAGTCATCACAATCTGCCTCCTTCTGACGGGGATCGTCCTCAGTAATGGTTACAAGAACTCAAACGTGTACAACATGATCCTGCACAGGAAACCCCTCCGATATGAGTATATTGACCAGCTAGTTCGTGACAATTACAACATTTATTCGGTGGCAGGAAATATTTACATGAATAGGGTCAAATTTATGAATTTGGAGACCCTGCTCCTCTTTGAGCAGCATGAAGTTAGGGATCCCGGCCCACACAAATACATACATATCCAATCACAAATATTACAATATTGGCAAATCGTGACAAAATATTATCGCGGGGAAGGGAATGATCAGTTGGAGCTTCTTGAGTTTGCAAAAAACCACTCACGTATTGCCCAAATGAGTAACATCAACGAAACTATTGCGGAACTGATTCACATTTACAAATCTGGAACTGACAGCATGAGAAAATATATGGAAATTGCAAATGACAGAATCTATGAGGGACAACGGAATGACTCTTTTCATAATTTAAGACAATGCAATAAAACATCTATCATTTTGCCCTCCGTCACCTGCCATAATTACAGCAAGCAGTTGAAATCCTTGGGATTGGAGGCTAATGTTGGAAAGGAAATTTATTTCCAATCCACGACAGGCTTCCACGTAACCGGAATCATTCCCCGCTTTCTAATTAAGCGATTGAGTACTTTCAAAGAATCAGGGATACAGGATCGGTGGATGAAGCTCCTTTGGCTGATTTCAAAGCCAGATAAAGACAGCTCATTGGCGGATAATGAGGATCCCAAGGCAGCGACAATGAGAGGGAATATCTTGGTTGTGTTTGTGGTCCTTTGTATTGGTTTAATGGTTTCCATATGTGCTTTTTCAGGAGAGAAGATCGTCCCATTCGTTCCATTTTTTATGCGAATAGTGATATTGAATTGTCGTACTTTGTTTGAGTGATGGCAGCGGAAACACTCACTTAAAATTAAGCAAGCACTTTCATCTGATAAGAAGTCCAAGTCCAACTCAGGATCGCAAAGAAACAATACCAAATTATGCTAGTAATTAACTAATTCCATACAATCTTTTTAAAAAATCGTGCTTTAAATTATGCAAAATCAATATAATAAGGGAACATTTTACAAGTAATTCGTACATTAATTATCATACGACAAATTTGTTGAATAGTTTGTAATAGATTAGGAATAAGTATGTATGGTGTAAATATCCATACTCATAAAAATGATTATTCATATATTCCCATTATCCTATGCTCTTCACATCATCATAAACATAATAAGTCTAATATATATTTTGTCATGTTATCTGTAGAAACTATTAAAAGAAACTAAAGTAGTGTTATTATTAAAAACTCGAAACCATGTAATAAATAATAATATGTATTGTATGGTAAATGCGAAGAACCACTTTAATTATATTTTCATAAGTGTTTATGCGAGGATAAACAGGTGTTATGTTAGGTATGCCATTGTATTGGACAGTTTATGGATTGATTTACTGGAACTAGACCAAATGGATATCTATCAAGTGTAGTAATATATGAACCGATGAAATATCTCAAAGCCCGCTTAACGCATTTTAAATCAGCAACATTCCAAAATTACTAGTCCAAATCGATATATTAAAAGCTTAGATTTATCTCCTTAGATTGTTATGGTCGCAAATGAAAGAGCCAAGGTTATTTTACAAACTTTTCATTAAATGTAATTTTTTCGTTTTCTTTTTACTCTCACACACGCATCATTGTCAGTTTCTCCGGTCCCATCAACCCAATTCATAATCTCAATCACTCCATCATGGAAGAGCCAAACAAGGTCATTCTAGACTCATTGGAATTAACTCAACCGTTGGTAGACCCTACAAAACTTCCAGAGACGAAAGGATTTTACGTCGTCGAGCCCAGACCTCGTCCAACACTGTTTGCTGCCACAATCATCATAACCAATGTGATTGCCACGGGAATGAACAAGTCCATCACCGTCCCAAGAAATAAATTTATATCTGAGATTCCAGATGATTTAGGCAACAGGAATGTGCCAAGTATCATCCCCTTCGTGCCCTTTAACGTCAAGGGTCCCCGGACATCCTTAACCTTGTGGAATTTCTACAGGGCGAGGGAGTCAAGTAATAGGAGCAGAGGGAATATGTCGTCACAACTTCCAAGATTCGTCAGCACAATACAAGTCCCATTTAGTTTTGTGTATTGCGGTCAGCGGCGAAAAATAAAATCAGGTCTAGTCGATACCAGCTCCAGCTATACTTATCTCTGGCTGGGAGCACCAATGCTGTCCATTTGCGGTTTGGAAAAACTCAGATTGAAAATTCAATTCGGGAAAGGGACCTTCCCACTGCTGATCCTACTATCCGCACTCCTCACATCCAGCATTTCTGGCATTGAACTTCATCGACATGAGAAAAGCATACTCCCCGTCCTTTGGTCACTGGTTGGCATCGTCCTGGTGAATTCCTATTCGGGTTCTGCTACGAGCTACCTGATAACCCACGCGGAGGATGAGAGGTACTCCAACTTGAGCCAATTGGAATGGAATGGCTTTATGTTGTTGGAAACCCAAAAAAAATATTTTGGATGCGCTAAATCGAGTTTCTGTAAGATTTAGTGCACCTTACGAGGGCTTGCGACTCAATAGGGATATAGAATCTCTAACAATGCTGATTCGGAGGAGCTTGACGGAGGACAACACAGAAAAATTTCTTGAGATGCTTGGCTTTGGAAGCAAATTCGTTTACGTAAATCCCTGGCAGATCATCTTGGGCGTGTTTCTCAGAGTTAGGCAACATATGAGGGGACTAGGGAAAATGCAGATGGATATCCTGGGAGGGCCTTTAGACGAGGGTGCTGGCTTGGACCAAAGGTAATTGACGGCTTCGGTTTACATTTCGTATTTTTCCACCTGATGCCGAGAAGCTGTACAAGATCTTCAATCGTATTTTGGCATTTGGGATTTATCAAAGCAGAGGCGGATGCGATTACTTTCTTCCAAATGGTTCAAGACAGATCAAGGGCGACGTCACGAACGACGGTGAATGAAGAGGATGATGATTTAGAAGCATTGAATTTGAAGGGGAAGTTTGCCAACGTGTTTTACATTTGGGCTGGATGCATTTATAATATCAGGGATTGTTATTGGGTTGGAAATAATTTGGAGCTGGGTGTGTCATAAACGCTAAGGAAATGTCTGAATTGGCCATGCAAAACAAACAAGGGAAAACTTGAGCAGATATCAATTTAAGCACAGTAAAGTATTTAAAGGTTACATGAAAATAAGTTTCTAGTTGAAAAGTAAATATCAATTCAATATGACCTGGAAATTAATTAAATATTAAAAGTAATACACGTCATCGTCAACTGTCACAGTCATATATTGTTCGATTTTGTCAAGGTCTTTTCAAGCATGGATTATCTTTTGTATGAGTTTGAACTAACATCATAAATATTGCTCACATTTATATATTGCATGAAAAACTCAACTCAAGTATGCAGAAACATTGATAAAAACTCCTCTTTAAAACTCGGTGAAAAAATGGAGGTTAACTCATTTTATTATCAGAGCGAGACTGTGGAACTTCTTTTTATATTCTATTGACGTCATGGAAATGGAAGTCATGGAAATTAATCGAGTGTTAAGCTCGCTTAAAATGTCAAAAAATACAACCCTTTAATATTTGTCCAGGTTTAGAAAGCGTGTCGATCCAAATTAAAATGAGAATTAATACAAACGAGTAGAAAATATAATAGTGAACTATTTGGTTTTTAATAGTGGTGTTGCCAATCCTTACATAACTGCCGCACCTCGCATCCATATTCCCCGATAGAGATTATTTTAACAAAATACATCATTATTTTTCGATTTATCCTCCACAGCAAATTTCCATTATGAATTTCGTCAGTGGACCCAGTCTCTACCACTTAATATCTTTCCTCCTTCTCACATGCTGTCATTCTAAGCGTCCAGCTCGGATTGACTTGATACGAGATAGAGATCACCCACTCCTTTCCGCCTACACAAAAGAGATATTTTCCATTTGGAGCCACACGGATGAAATCAGCAACATGGATCACTTAATTTCCACCGCAGTCCTTGACGAACATTGCCTGGTTTACATAACAACGTTTCAAAAGAATCCGCCATACCTGGGAAACTTCAAGGTGCCCGTTATCACGAGTAACCTGGAACTGGCACTCATACTTGAACAATACAATAATCCGACTTTCCAAAAAATCTATTCCATCTGGACAATGGAGACCAATAACAAATCTACTTCATTTATTCATCCATGCCAGGGACTTCTACAGTCTGGTGATCATTTGGGCTATCTTAGGATCCATGTTTGTGCTCAGCCGGATTTCTACTCCTTCGTACGAAATAGTAAGCCATGGAACCTCAACTTATGATTAGACATCTTTCCTCCTAGGTATTACGATAACATCGGAAGGCTCAGCATTCCACCTTTTGGCAAAGATAAAGGTCAACGGAAAAAGAACACTTTTATCCCTGAAATGCTTCCCCCACCCTGGCATTCCTTGTTCAACTTTGAGCCAGATGCTAGGAAAGCCTTCCCCTCCACAGTTTCCACAATTCATCTATTTGGGATTCAGTTTAAAGGGTTTAAGAAAATGTCCATCCAGGAACAAAATTTTATTCTTGGAAATTGGACACGGGATAGCTACAAGTTCACCCCTTACGATTCAATTACGACCCAATTATTTCTTCTGGATATTGTCGGCACTCCAACAAACACCCGGAACGCAATGTTGTCAAGTACCATTTCCCAAGTTGGACAAATCCTGCCGGTGGAGTTTTGCTTTGAATGCAGGTCTCTGTTAAAGCCCGTAGCTCTATCCGGTAAAGGTAAGAATGAGATGATAAATTGGACGGAACTCTCGACATTACTTAGGGACTTAAAACATGGTCATATCAGTGACAAGCATGTGTCAGGAATACACATTGCGGACTTTGTGCGTTATTTTCAACATGGGAAAAAGGGGATGGAAACCTTCCCTCATTTTGGGATTTGCTCTAACCTATTCCGAGACAAGCGACATTACGCCCTGACTCAAGTTTTGAATGAATACCCCAGTCCAAACGATCAAGTCATGCATTTAATAGTCTACCTTTGGGCTAGCATTTGGAAGAATTACACATACAAGGTGGAGAACAGGAGGTGTGAAAGTGGGAAAGTCTATTACGACTTTAGTAAGCCTCCTGATAAGAACTTGAAGCCTGCAATAATTTCTTTTATAAATTTTATTCCATTTCCCTATCACCTCCCGTTTTTTACACGAGACCAATTCTACAGCCTTCAATTTGTCGCTTGCGGCCAAAGAGGGTTGGAAGCCATGGCGTTTTCAGAGTTGATCGGAGTATACGACAACTGGACATGGGCTGGTATCTTGGCCTTAGTTGTACTCGTTCCGGTTGTCCTGAATCAGATGAGCTCATCATCAGTTGGGGGAAACAATAATGGGCTGGCTTTCAAAACAACTTTCCTGTCTAATTTAAATTCCATGGTGAAATTATTCCTGGAGCAGGGTGATCCCTTCTCCAGCAACACACTCATTTCAACACCAATTCGAGTTATTACAACCTGCCTCCTCCTCATGGCAATCGTGCTCAGTAATGGCTACAAGAACTCAAATGTGTACAACATGATCGTGCATAGGAAACCTCTCCGATATGAGCATATTGATGAACTTGTTCGCGACAATTACAAGATTTATTCGGAGACAGCTAATATAAATATTAATAGCCTGAATAGATTGGGAATAATTAATTTCGGGGCACCGCTCCTCTTTGAACAACACCAAATTAAGGATCCAGGTCCATACATGTACATACGGATCCAATCCCAACTGTTCGAATTTTGGGAAACTGTGAAAAAATATTATTTTGGGGTAAAGAATGATCAGTTGGAACTTCTGGAGTTTGCAAAAAATCACTCAAGTATTGCTCAAATAAATAACATTAACGAGACCGTTGGGGAGCTGATTCACATCTACAAATCCGCTCCTCGCATGAACAAATATCTACAGATTGCAAAGAATCGAATGCATGAGAGACAACGGAATGACTCGTGGCAAAACTTAAGACAATGCAATAAAACATCTCTTGTTTTGCCCTCCATCACCTGCCATAATTACAGCAAGAAGTTGAAATCCTTGAGATTGGAGGCTCACGTTGGGAAGGAAATTTATTTCCAATCCACGACAGGATTCTATTTAACTGGGATCATACCCCGGTTTCTCATTAAGCGGCTGAGTAATTTCAAGGAGTCAGGGATACAGGATTGGTGGATGAAGCTTCTTTGGCTGATTTCAAAGCCGGATAAAGACAGCCCAACATTGACGGAGGATGAGGATCCCAAGGCAGTGACGATGGGAGGGAATATTTTGGTTGTGTTTACGGTGGTTTGCATTGGTTTAATGGTTTCTGTATGTACATTTTCAGTAGAGAAGACCGTCCCATTCGTCCCAATTTTTGCAGAATACTGCCAAGCAAAAGTCTTCGACTTACATTTCGTATTTATCCCACCTGATGCCGAGAAGCTGTACAAGATATTCAATCGTATTTTGGCGCTTGGGATTTATCAAACGTGATATGCAAAGGCGAACGGGTCCTGGACAGATCAACTGGGACATCCCGTACGACGGTAAATGAAGAGAATAATGATATGGAAGCATTGAATGTTGAATTTGAGGGGGACGTGTTTTTCATTTGGGTTGGATGAATTCTAATATCAGGATTTGGTACCGGGCTGGAGCTGATTTGGATCTGGATGTCGCATGACCGTACACATGCAAAAATGTTTCATTTCAAGTGTACATGCAAATAAGCTTTGATAATAATAAATAAATATCAAATTAACCTCAGCGTTTCACATTACAGTTAAGCGCTATCCCAAAATGTTATGGTCACTTATCGACAGATAATTTTGATTCAAGTTGTATATCATCTAAAACCATAAATCGTAATTCATCTAATCGTAAGTAATATTTAAGTAATATTTTCAAATGGGTTAATTTGCTTTGAAAATAAAATATATAATTTTAAAATTCCATTGATATAAATAAGATCCAAATCATTATTTGAAAAACAAGTACCTCGGATCGACAGTTGTCAAATATATATTATTAGTTTCTTGTTGCGATATGGACTAGTGTTGAGACATCCTGACTGATCGATTGACGATATGAGGAAAATTTAGGCTTGTTATTGAAAACGATAGACTTCTCAATATTAATCCCATGCAATTTCAGGAACTTCATTGCTAGTAATTTGACTCTGGAGAGTGGACGGTATTATTATATAAATTATATATCGTCATTAGATGGAATACGTATATATTTTTGTCGATAATATGAGACATGACTTCACGTAGGAACTTTAATTTGCCGACTACTACTTCAGTTGCAATTCTACTTTTCTTTGTTCCATTTATAACTACTATAAGGCGGTGGTGTGGAAAATGGAAATGTTCCTGGCGGCGCAGGGAAAAATCTAACAGTGATCTCCAATTGAACT
>JAQIXQ010002011.1:0-11972 GCA_034700485.1 Pseudosinella alba | reverse complement strand
TGAAGAGTGATGAAAAGTTGCATGGCTTGGGAACAACAGAAAAGGTAGAGAGAATGGGAACCCGGATGGTGGTTATCATTGCACATCTCATATTTATTTTTTTAATTTATCATTCACAAGTTTCGGGTCAAAATGACATTACGAAGGTGGAGTACGGCCGCAGAATGGATGCATTAATCCATCTTATAAATTCCAGGTTAATTCTAATTTAATTGATTTTTTCCCCAAAAAATCTTTATCTGCTGATCTAGTTTGTGGTTGACTTTTGCAGAGAAGTTCTCACGGAGGAGAATGGGAAGGCAAGCAACAACGTAAGCAACTTATGAGACAAGGACCATTTTCAAATAAATTTATCAACACCCATTTTCACCTTAAAAATTCCTTTTACTAATTGAAATTAATTATAATTGCAGTTGTACACGGATTTATCCTTGGAATTTGAGACCTACAAAAAGGAGCCGATCGCCATTGTTGGAATGAGCATGAGACTTCCGGGCGGCAACAATGCTGATGAATTTTGGAATCTTCTGATCAATGGTAGGGAGGGCATCACCCCCATCCCGCCCAATAGATGGGAAAAGGGACATACGATTTTCCCCTGTCCTAACAGAAAAGTGGAGGCCGGATTTTTGACCGTCCCGGTGGATGAGTTTGATCCAGAGTTTTTCGGGATCAGTGAGAAGGAAGCTGAGCTACTGGATCCTCAGTCACGGCTGCTTCACGAGGTTGCCTGGGAGGCACTGGAGGATGCCACGGTAGACCCGACAGCAATCCGGGGAACGAAGACGGGGGTGTTTGTTGGCAGTTGGCTTCAAGATTATAGGGACATGTTGAGCAAAGATCGGGACAAGGACTATTTCCCAACCTACATGCGGAGCTCTATTGCGGCGGGTGCTGCAGGGCTCTCCCATTTCTTCGGGGTTAATGGACCCAACATGGGAACCGAGTCAGGCTGTTCTTCCGCCATAGTTGCTGTGGACATGGCCTGTAAAAGTCTTCGAAGCAGGGAATCCACTTTGGCTATGGCATGTGGGGTCAACCTGCTCCTGCATCCCTTTGATTATGAGACACTCAGCGTTGTCCTGTCCTCAGATGGGCGGTGCAAGACCTTTGATGAGGGGGCCAATGGATTTGCAAGGGCTGAGGCTTGCGTGGTCCTTATCTTGAAGAGGCTTTCGGATGCTTCCCGTGACGGAGATAACATTTGGGGTCTTATCAGAGGGTCTGCGGCAACTCAAGAGGGGCTCAGTAAAAGTTTGGGAACTCCCACGGTCCACTGTGAAAGCTTGGCGATGGAGTTGGCTTTGAAGGATGCTGGGGTGGATCCATTGGACGTCAGCTATGTTGAAGCTCATGGAACCGGGACACCCGTTGGTGATCCAATGGAGATAGCTGCAATCACCAAGGCATATGGGAAGGGAAGGTCCAATCCACTAGTAATTGGCTCAGTGAAGACCAACGTGGGGCATACTGAGTCTGTATCAGGGATCACTGGAATTGTGAAGGTCCTTCTGTCCATGAAGAATGAGCTCATTCCAAAACATCTAAATTTGGAAAAGCTGAACCCCGCAATCAACTTGGATGTGATTCCAGCAAAGATCCCGTTGGAACCAGTGGCATGGCCCAAGCAACTTGGTAAACCCCGGATTGCTGGAGTGAGCTCATTTGGCATCAGCGGAACCGATGGACACACGATCATTCAAGAACCTCCAATGATTTTCAATCCGCAAATCCATGAAGATGACATTCGCCCCTACCATATTATGAAAATCTCTGCTAAATCTCAGGAATCCTTCAAAGACCTGTTGACGGCTTATGAAAATCTATTTGCTTCCAAGGAAGATGAGGATGGATTTGCTGATATGGCCTACTCCGGAAATATTGGAAGGGCGACGTTCAATCATCGTGCTGTCATCATTGCAAAGGACTTCAAAGAAGTCAGTCACTCTTTACAGACCAAGTCCTTCAAATATGGAAATGTTCAATCAAGCCAAGCAAAACTTTGCTTCCTGTTCACTGGAGATGGCTCATATTACCCCAAAATGGGATCAACCCTTTACGCTTCATCCCCTGTCTTCAGGGAGGAATTTGACCGATGCGACAGACTTCTAGGCAAGCATCACGGAATCACTTTGACCAAACATTTTCTGGGTCATTCCCATGGTGGAGCCATTCCCACCCAGACGGTCAACTTCTGCATTGAGTACTGCCTACTCAAACTGTGGGAGTCGTGGGGGGTGAAGTCAGATTATGTCATTGGTTCTGGTTTCGGAGAATATACTGCGGCGGTGGCCACCGGTGTCCTTGGATTGGAGGATGCATTGATGCTGGTTTTGAAAGGGTCCCTCCGTCCACTTCTCCAAAAGATGAAGCCACTTCCAGTACGAAAAGATGCCCCGAAATATATTTCTGGAATGACAGGGAAACTAGTTGACTTGGAATTACTTGACAGGGACTATTGGAACCGTCATAAAATGGAACCAGGGCGTTATGAAGATGCCTGCATATTAGCCTTGTCATTTGGCTGCTCTCTTTTCCTCCAGCTGAATTCGGACCCGTCAACCCCGAAAAATTTTGAGGGTCAAACGGCAACATGCCTGCAGTCAATGAGGAAGAACGCTGATGAATGGGCTACATTATTGGAAAGCCTGGCCCAACTGTACACATCCGATTGGCGGGGAACAGTTGATTGGAATGGGTTCGACCGGGGTTATCATCGGTCAAGGGTCCCTCTTCCTTTCTACCCATTCAACAGGAGACCAATTTGGAAGGAGATGGAAACCATGCAAGCTGTCGCACATCCTCTTCTGGGCAGACCGGTAGTAGCAGCCTCTGAAGCAAACATATTTGAGAAAGGGTTGACAGTGAAGAACACCCCATTCACGATGGACCACGTGATCGGGAACACGGTCGTATTTCCGGGGGCAGGTTTCATGGAAATGTGCCTTGCTGGCGGAGCCGCTACTTTCCATGGACTATCTCCGTCAGGGGAATTTCAGATGCCGGAAGGACCCGTCACACTCAAGTCGCTGAAGATAGCCTCACCCCTTGCCCTGTATGACTCGGGAGTGTGCCGCCTTCAAACTATCGTCAATCTAGATAAGGTTGAGGAGGGGCAAGATGAAGGGAAGTCGTACTCCGTTGGGGTTCATCGGTATGTTCCCTCATCCTCCGGGGGAATGGGAGACTGGACTTCTCACGCCACCGCAACATTCATCCCGGTTCAAGAAGCCAACATCGGGGTTGACATCGACATTGACATCCCATCCATCCAAAGCTCTTGGGAGAAACGGGACAATTCCGATTTTTACGAGAAGCTTCCGGAGGTGGGTCTCCGCTTCGGTCCCAAATTCCAGAGTCTTGAAATGGGTTGGAAAAGTCAGGAAGGGATACTTCTATCAGTGAAGATGCCCCAAGACAACGATGATGGCTACTTGATACATCCCATCGTAGCCGACGCCATGCTCCAAGCCACCATGCTATGGACTAGTAGAGACAAGCTGAAGATGAAGCTCCAGGTCCCGGTCCAAATCGGAGAGTTCACCTGGCTCCAAACAACAGCGTCTACAAAGCGTTTCGTCTACTGTGGAACAACCAAGGAGGGGAAGACAACATGTCTCTTATTGGATGAGTGGGGTCACCACCTGGCTCTAATGATGGATGTCGACTTTATCGAGACAACGGTGAAACTTGTCGAAGGGATGCTTTCTCAACAGGGGAATGTCCTTCCCAAATTATGGTTGGAAGTGTGGAAGAGCTTCCCAGGAGCCCTACAGAACGCATATAAATATGACCCTGAACGAGACAAAAGCCTCCCGGTCCTCACACTGGATGACAAGAAGAAGCAGTATCTCGCTGAGAAAAATGACGTTGGAGAATATGAGCGGAGCTTCTACGCCAACCTTTGCAACTTGGCTAGGTTGTATTTTGTAAATGCCATGTATGACTTGGGTTGGAAGCCCACGATGGGCGTTTATTTCACGGCTGATGAAGTAAGCCAACTGCTGCCCAAGCCCACGGAACACTTCAAAAGATTTATCCGCTACTTCTTACGTTCCATGATGGTCAATGGGATGCTCCAGGCTGCTGGGGATGACGAGAACAAATACGTTTTTACGGGACCATCTCCCACTCCAGATGAGATCGCCCAAGGCCTGGCTAAAGTCATCACTTCCGAAGACTTATCCAGAGCGGAGTACCAGTTGGTTGTCCGATCAGGGAGCAACCTGGCAGAGGTCATCCGTGGGAATGTGGAGCCTCTGCAGCTCCTCTTCCCAAACGACCCCAAAATGGCAAACGCGGGGGATTTCTACTCAACAGTGTGCAACTGGATTGAGGAGATTGCTGGGATGGTGTTTGAGGAGGGTGCTCACGTAATGACAATTGGTTTCGATTCCTATATGAGGGACAAGAAGGCTGGGTCAAGCCTGCCCATCCTTCGTGTGCTGGAAGTGGGCGCTGGGACGGGAAGTTTTTCGCGAGCCTCTTTGGAGGCCCTTGAAAGTATGGGGAAGCCATATGAGTACTACTACACAGACATCTCGGCCTCCTTCTTCCACGCGGCTGAAAAAAGCCTGGAAAAGTATTTGAAGCATATCATCTTCAAAAAGTTCAACATGGAGGAGGATCCCTTGGTCCAAGGATTTTGTCCACAGTATTTTGATGTCATCATTGGCTGCGAAGTCCTCCACATTGCGAAGGACATGAAGAAGACTTTACGAAATTTGAAGACGCTGCTCAAGCCTTGTGGCGTATTTCAAATTGTGGAGACCACCACCCCAGATCCTCGAATCTCTATCGTCTTCGGGATCCTGGAGGGCTACTGGCAGTTTGAGGACCTGGACCTCCGCCCATACCATACCACCATGACGCCCGAGAAGTGGGAGGAAGCCATGTTCGGAATTGGTTGTGAGTCCGTGATCTGCACCCCATGTTACAATAATGTTCATGGGGTGATCACGTCACGCATAAGCAGAGATGAATTTGAGGTTGGGAATGACGGTTGGGTTGTTGGGAAGTCAAAGCACTCCTGGATTATATTTTACAACGAGGAAAGCACAACTTTGGCAGAGTTAATAGAACAGAGGCTGGCGAAGGTGAACAGGAAGGTGTTCCAAGTCAAGAGGCCATTCTCCTCCAATGAGGATGACATGAAGGAACTAATGAAGGCCCAGTTCCATTTGGCCAAACAAGAGGAGGAGGAGATTGAGGGGGTGCTGTATTTATGGGGGCTGTCGGAAGGCGTTGAGAATCGGGACCAGAGCCAGATATCCCTCCCACTGATTACCCTAGTCCATGAGATGATGCGTTGCAAGAATCCACCCAGATTGTATGTGGTAACTCAAGGGACGTCGTATGTGGATGAGGGTGAGGTCACCAACCCCGCTGCTGCAACGCTCCATGGAATCATTAAAACCCTGTCTAATGAGACGCTCAACTTGCATTGGTGCTTCCTCGATCTGGCCCCGGAGCTCTTATCAGTTGACCAGGTGGAGGACATTTTCGCTGAGCTGTGGTGGACGGACAAGGGGAATCGGAGCATTTCCTTCCGGGATAACCAACGGTTGTTTGCCAAGCTGGTCAGCAGCAAAGTAAGTCGGAATGAGCCATTGCCCCTTCCCGGTGGATGTGATCGCTTCCAACTGCTCCTCCCAAAAACAAGACTCATATCCGACCTAGAGTTTGGCGTCCTCGAGATTTACAACTTGGCGGAGGACGAGATTGAGGTCCAGGTTAAAGCTACAGCGCTCAACTTCCGGGATATTTTTGTTGTCATCAAGCCCATCAAAGACTTTGAGGATTTCAACACGGTAGGACTAGATTTTGCTGGGGTGGTAACCAAAGTGGGTTCCAAGGTCACGGATAGAAAAATTGGGGATCGAGTACTTGGGATAAATACTGACCGGAACTTATCCTTGCCCAGTCACATCAAGGAGAAGGAACAGTTTCTGGTCCCGCTCCCCACGTCCTTCACCTTTGAGGAGGGGGTCACTCTCCCAGCAGTATTTTCAACTGCTGTGCTTTGCCTGCTCAGAACTGCAAAAATGAAACGAGGGGACACTGTTCTGATTCACACAGCCTCGGGTGGGGTCGGCCTCTGTGCTATACAATTGGCAAAGCAAGTTGGTGCAAATATAATTGCGACAGCTGGGAGCAAAAGGAAGCAAAATTATTTGCGCAATCTGGGAATCAAGCACGTATTCCATTCCAGGACAACTGATTTTGGAAAGCAGGTGTTAGAAGTGACGAATGGCTGGGGAGTGGATATTGTACTCAATTCACTCACCGGAGAGGGCTTCAAGGAAGCTTCCTTATCAGCCTTGAGAAAGGACGGATGGTTTGTTGAGATGAGTAAGTTGAATGTTTGGACAGCCAAGGAAGTCAAGGAGCTTAGACCAGACGTGTCTTATGAAATTGTTGACTTGACGGCAATGGATAGAGCAGAGGCCCAAATATTAATCGAGGAGATGCAAGAATTTCTCAGGGATGGAAGGATTATGCCTATTGTATATGAACGGTTTGACGCCGTAAATATCAGAGGGGCCCTCAATTATTTACAGAAGGCCAAACATATAGGAAAGATCATTTGTACGATGCCGGAAGTCAAAATTGAAAACTCCAAAATCACAACAAATACCCCCTTATTCAATGGCGTGAGTACATATCTTATCACCGGAGGTCTGGGTGGGATCGGCTTTGAAGTGGTTAAATGGATGCTGAGATCGGGTGCAAAGCACATTGCTATTGTGGGCCGGAGTCAGCCCAAACCGGAAATTGCAAGTCAAATAGAGTTGTGGAACAAGCGGGGAAAGCATGTTGAAGCATTTTCAGTGGACGTTGGGGAATATACAGAGTGTCAGCGCCTGTTCCAACATTTGTCCTCGCCCGACAGTGAATTTCCCACGGTTCGTGGAGTGATGCATGCCGCAGGCGTTCTGGCTGACGCCATTATGGAAAACCAAACCTGGGACAAGTTCAGGCAGACCTACAATCCTAAAGTGAATGGAACCTGGAATCTTCATGATTTGACCAAGGATCTTTTACTGGAGCATTTCGTACTCTTTTCGTCCATGACAGCCACTTTTGGAACCCCAGGTCAGAGTAATCATGCGGCCAGCAACTGTTTTGAAGATGCCATGGCAGCTTATCGAATGTCCATTGGGTTACCAGCAACCACAGTCAATTGGGGAAATTGGGGCGAGGTTGGTGTCGCCACTGAACTGGACTTCCCGGGTGTCCGCCCCATAGCCACGGCGCAGGGGTTGCTTGCACTGGAGACATTCCTCAAAACCCACACCTCCCACATGAACGTCGTCAACCTGGAGTCGTTCGCATTGGCGGCGAAACTGGTACCCCATTTCAAAACTTACGTGGATGACAAGCGACTTCTGGGGGAGCTCAAGACGACCATCATCATCAACAGCGACGACTTCTGGAAGGACGTGGACAATTGTGCGGATCGAGAATCAAAGCTAGTCGTGTTCAAAGAATTCATCAAGTCTACCCTCAAAAATACTTTGAAGATGGACCAAGACGAGGTCGTGGATGACCTAACTGAATTCCAATCCGTTGGAATAGACAGCTTGATGATGCTGGAAATGAAGAATGGGATACAGAACATTCTGGGCTCAAGAATTACCCTCACGGCAGCCCAACTAAAGGACTGTAACAACACGGAGATTCTTGCTAATAGACTGGTCGATATCTTGGAAGGGGATGGGGATTACTCAGAAGCTGGTTTACCAACAATGGAGGAATTAAGGGAGCTGGTTCGTGAAGACTCTACCCTCCCGGAGCACATCCGCCCAAGTGAAGGAATGGCAGTCGTGGATGCGTCAAGAATAGAAAGCGTCCTTCTCACAGGTTCCACTGGGGTACTTGGCCCATACCTCCTGAGGGAACTTTGTAGCCGCCCTTCGGTGAATAAGATTTACTGCTTGCTCCGAAAAAGTGGGAAAGAGACCCCACAGGAGAAACTTCTCAAACGATTGAAGACGATTGGTCTTGAAGAACAGGTGGACATGTCCAAAGTGGAGTGCCTCCAAGGTGACATGGCAGTAGACAAGTTTGGACTATCTGATGAGGACTACAACAACCTGGCAGAGAATGTCGACGCCATCGTCAACAGCGCCGTAAGATCCGACCACACCGCAAAATATTGGAAAGCTCCAGACACCAAGAAATTGGACATCCGGACTGTGAATGTGAAGGGAACTGTTCGGCTTCTGGAATTCGCTGTGCATTCCAAACTGAAACATTTATATCATGCCTCAACCCTCCTCGCATCGACGTCCACTGACGTGGATGACAACTTGTCGGAGGAGTGGCAAGATGTTGGTGCTTGGGACCCAGCCCCAGTTAATGGTGGATATCCGCTAAGCAAGCACATTGGGGAGCAACTATGCAAAGAGGCTCTGGAGCGGGGCATTCCATGCAAAGCCTTCAGGCACCCATTCATTGCCGGGGATAGTACAACTGGAAGATGTGACTATCTCACCAACCATATCGTGCTCCGTTGGTTGGCTTATATGAAGCTAAGGTGCATGCCGGATTTGCCATCCCCATTACAAGCAATGCCGGTGGATCACTGCGCCAAGATCTCGCTGGACATTTTCTTTAATCCGCATGCCCCAAATGACGTCTACAATATTATGCACCCCGGTGGCGGAATGGATCAAACCCTAATTTATGTTGCGGAAGGGTTTGGCATCCATGTCGAGGCAGTCACCATTTCAGAGTTTATGGATAAATTGAAGTCGGAGAGTGACGACTCCCCACTTGCCTCCTTCAAGAAGATGTATGAGGAGGAACAGGAGGAGGCAGTCCAACACTGGGAAAGTAATATGGCCTTTCCATGTATAAAACAATATTTGGTGGACAGTACAAACTTCTTCAAGGGTCGCAAGTTGCCCCAGCTGATACCTTACTATGATGAGTTGGAGTCCACCGAGGATGTCATGAGACGGGATCTCCTCTTTTTGAAGGGGTCGGGCGTGTTTGAAACGTTTGGAATTAAAATTAAGTAACATTTTTGACTAATTTTTAAGCAAGCAATGTTATGCAGATCATCAATTCCATATCTTGAAATATATACATTGTAACAATGTCATTGAAGGATCCTTGAAAAATTCCGAAATAAATATTGAAGGACAAAAAATACTTTGGAGGATATATTATTACTAAATTACTAATTATTGTAATGACACCGATGACACCGGTGTAATTCAGTACAAGGCCCACAATTTGCCAAGGTCATTGCGAAATTCTCGTTAATTAGAAAAGCCGCTCACATATGCAAAGTTTTGGTTCTCATCATCTGCGTCACCGTGGCAATGCAATCCAATATCACCTCGCAAAACACAAGCCCAGTCTGCCCCGTACAGATCCTGACAGGCCCAAACCAATAGCCCAGCGGGGGACATGCCCGGAACCTAAATCGCTCCTCCTTATCCCGCAAATAGAATTTCCAATGGGATCTGAACCTCTCCCCATTCTCATGTGGGGATGCCGCCAGCCAGCACAAAATGAGGATGATAAAAACGACCATGGGTAAAATGATCGAGTTGCTGACATAAAGGATGAGAGGGAATTCATCAAAGAGCATGATCATGACGTAACCTCCCCAAGTTGCTAATAAGACAGCCATTATGCCCGCTATCAGCTCAAAATCTGAAACGATTTGGTTCCCTGTTCGCATCAGGATTTCCAGGATTCGGAATAGTCGTAGGGCGGCGGGGAACTTGAGATGTCTGGAAAGCTTAAAAGTGGTAGCTTTGGGGGAAATCCGTTTTCTCCTTCTCATCTTTAATTTGAGCCTGGGAAATCTTCCTATTTTATTTCCAGTTGGAGCTACCCGGTTGGTTCCAGAATATTCCAGTGGCTGGCACAAATCCTGGGATAGCTTCTTAACAGCTTCTGCAAACATGGTAGTGTATATGAGTCCGGACATGACAACGGCACAGGCGTGAAGCGCAAACATGAGTTGAAATAAGCTTGTAAATATTTTTATGATAACAGGGAAAAGCGGGACTCGGGATAATGTTCTCATACAAGTAATGTCCAGCACTTTGTTGATCGTGAGCTGAAACGGGTCGTAGTCTCGGAAGATGGGTATGGCAGAGGCAATTATGGGGTAAATTGAGAATCCTCCCGCATAGCAGTAGATGACTAGCTCACCAGAGCCTGGTAGCCGTTGTAAAGATGGATATCCTGGACAGGACCAAAACCGTTAGATTTAGAATGGGAATTTATGATATTTAAGGTTTTGCTTGTATCTTAAATTATGTGCTCACCCAACGGGAAGACCCTCAACAGTTTGAAGCGCTGACTGTTCACATAGCAAATTCGATAAGGGTTATTCTCAAAAATGTGATAAACGCTGCGGATAATCGTTCCCACAGTCAGGAGCAGGATATAGAATCCAATTTGCTCCGCATCCTTTTGTATTCTCCAGTTTGATAGTAGCCATTGAAGTCTCAAGATGGAGAATGCTAGATATAGGCTTGCCAAATGTTTGACGGTGAACCATGTCAAAACTCGGAAGTCTATTCGGAACTTTTTGTCACGAGAAATTATGGAGTGAGAATTTACTCTCATTTCCAGACTGTTTGGATCAAGATGAACTGGGAAGGAAACCAGTTTTTGGAGGAGGAATTGGATATTTAGACAGCCCTGAGTGAAGCTCATGTTGAAACAATAAAAAAAATACCGAATACAGAAATAATAAATTTAGCGCAAGCTCTGCTAACTTAAATCATGTTTAATTTCCAGACTGCCGTCAGCTTTAGGAAGAAATCTTGCGAAACTGCACGATATTGATTTGTGTAACAACGTATTTTGCAAAGTTTGTCTTTGAAAAATAGAAGGTCACAGGAAATGCAACCAACCTCATGAAAATACTAGCCTTTTATATTTGGTAATACCTGATGATTAAACTGAAATAAAACCCGGTCGTGCATACGAATTACGAACTGCATTTGTTATCTGTACTGCAAAATTTAGCAATTCGTAAGGACTACTGCTGAATCCAGTCGATAATTACACCTATTCTAAATACGGCATTTAGTTGCTGACGTTAATGAATATGGTATTAGCTCAGCTTGTAATACGTGTCCTAACTGTCCACAGATATTTTCTAGAGGAAATGGGAAGAACCTTGAAGCCACAAGCCAGCGTGCGTTAATCCAACGATGCCACGATCACGTCATTTGAATGTCGGCTACCGAGTTGTGCTTTTTATGAAAGTGAATTGGTGGACCCAAGACAACCTTAAATGTGGCATTACCATCTCATGGCTTGTCATGCATTACTAATTTTTAGTCGCTAATTTCTATTTGCAATTACTAATGGCTATTACTAATGGCTAAGGATCCATAACATACTTTATTTGATTTAAGTAAGTTAAAAGCCAAGTGAACATGACAGAGAGACGGACGAACGGCAAAGCAAATACACGACCTCATGAACGGGTTTTCAGATGCAAATTCCTTTCCTTCTTTTTTTCTCCACTCTACCTTTTCCATTTTCAACTTTGGTTAAAACTTGAAATAATTTACTAGTACGTTAGGGCACACAGAGGCCATGGGTGGATACTAACACGATAGCAGGAAAACAACCACTGGCAAGATGTGAGTATGAGAATGAATGCATGAAGTTACTTACAATACCTAGTCGTATAAAATATTTTCGTCTAAAAATGTTCGACTAATACATATTATTTCGTCATTATTTTTTCCTCTAACAATACCTATTCGTTTAAAACATTTTCGTCTAAAATTTGTCCCTTTATTTTAGCATCCGCAAAAGTTCCCTCGACTAACAATGACCGACCCTAACGGAATATCTAATTCCCACAACCCCCCCCATGTTTAGTACTTCAAGTAGCAATAACGCACCTTATTACGGAGCTGAAAGCGTAGTTATGCTTTCCTAATCTTTGTCTGTCTGTCTGTCTGTCTGTCCGTGTGTGCTCT
>JAQIXQ010002010.1:0-11972 GCA_034700485.1 Pseudosinella alba | reverse complement strand
ACAAATTAAATATTAAAAATGAAAACGAACTTACGAAACACAAAATTCGAATTTAAAACTATTTCCGTAAAAAATTACTACACAAAAATTACATCAGTGTATGTAGTTTTGAAAATACTATAAGATAGTGCAAAAATTAATTTTTAATTCACACTATTTTCACAATTCTAGTATAAAATCCCGATTAGCTCCACACACAACAACCTTCCTCCTCTCTCATGGAGTGAAATGATATTGTACAATTTTAAATAGCCACTCAAGACCTTTGTAAGCAGCATTTTCCTCCTCGGTCACTTCCGGTTCTCTGTGATGTTCAGGCAACGCCTCATTCTCGATAACAGGCTCTGGATGAAATTCTATCCCTCCCATGTAGCCCTCAAGGATTCTGCAAAGTTCCTTAATTTTCTCCTCCTGCTTGGCCCTCTCAATGTAGAGCGCTTCAAATCCGCCAGCATCAGCTTTTTCTGCTCCTTCTCCTCCTTGTCATGTATGGAATGGTTTTTACTTCTCCGGAAGTATTCCAAGAGGAGGATGGAGGAGCCCACAAGGAATATTGTGGCATCGCCCACAAGCCCCGCTCCCAAGTCCACTGCAGAAGATTCCTTGAGTGGGGGATGGTCATGGCCTTCCCGGTCACCTTCTGGGACAGCATCGACAGCCTGGCTTTGCACCAGTGATAGGTCTGGGCTGGAGGGATGCAGATGTACTTTCGGAAAAGGGGGCTTGTCTTCGCCTTCTCCCTGGCCATGTTTGCTAATGGCTTGGAAATCTGGTTGATTAGTGACAGTTTCAAGAGGGGGAAGGCTGCTGTCATACTATAATTACGAGAGTGATATGGGATACTACTGAGCAGTATTAATTGTAAGTGGACTAAATATAGTTTAACTAGCTCTAAGAATAGTATAATAATTAGTGTGCTATCTATCTATCTGCTATCTACGTTTACTTACCCTGCAGATACGAGTGATCTAAAATGCTACTAATGGGCTTGCTGATAACAGTGTGTCAAATGCTGATGTGAGTAATGAGATGAAACGTCGTTGCTTTTGAAGGAAGTAGTGAAATATGAGAAAGTTGTAATGGAAACTGTCTGGAGAAAGCAAAGATGGTCAAGGCAGATCTTAATGAGAACAATTAGCAGGTAAAATGCGAATGGAACTGGGACACGACACTCGACTTCGATAAGTATTTTTCCATGGAATGTATTTAGCTATGCTTAGCAAAAAAAGAAGTGAAAACAAAACAATGTAAAATGTACTTTTCCAGTTATTTGCAATTTTCACTAATGATAAGATATGTGCATGTGCCTAATCAGTTTCAGATTTTCATAAGTAGGTAGTTTATTTGCCAAAGAAAGTTAAGTAAACGCATAGCATGTACTCCCACGTTCTGCCACATGCAATTTTTGCTATTTATCTACGCTTTGTTGGAAGAAAGGCTTAACCACAATCACAATGGTGGAATAAATAGTGGTCCGGTCTGACTCATATCCTGTCCCGGCCCGACAGAGAGACCCCAAGAGCCCCATTCGGTTAAGTAGAAGTGACACTTGATTTTCAAGAGAAAAGATGCCACCTACCTATGCCTCCATATTTAGGATGCGTGCACTTTACGTAATGACAAGTGTGAGAAACAGCTACAGGTAATTTCCTCAGAATAATCCCCTCGCGTTTCCTTGTAGGTTTGGAGGTAGGCATTCATGGCAAGTCAATGAGCCCGGAAAAAGATGCGGGATGGATAGATAGAGAAAAGAATATGCAGTAATATACGAGTAAGTTGGTACAGAGATTTCCCATTAGTCATTCTCTGGAATATAACCTACTTAACTACGTGCGTGAGAGTGAAAGCAGCTCAGTTCTTTCCAGCTTCCAGTCAAGGAATCAAGGAGGAACAAGGTCGAGCTTATGCTGTTTCTCGTATGAGCAAAGTGAAAGTGGAATCGAAATCAATACGTTACATGCTCAAGTTACCCCCGGTTGAAAGGACAATCTCATCATTGTCATATTACAGAGAAGAAAACACATTCCTAAATATTGGTGATCTTGAAGAAAATTTTGGTGATGGTGAAGGACACCATTTCGTCTTCCGCAACCCATCCCGGAAACTAAAAGAGGCCTTATTATGATGTCATTATATTCCTGTCATTTGCCATGATAAGTGTGACGCTGAATTTGAGAGTATTTTTTATCATCATTACCGGAAGTGGCGTGCCAAGGAGGAGGCTCAGGTTAGGCTAGTCTTAATGTTAACGATTGCAGTTGGAACTGATAATTTGGTTAAAATAATACTTTCTTTCTTTTTGAAATAGACCTGTTAACATTCTGGTCGCTCATTTGTCAACCATCGCCCTCTGCTACACGTTCATACTGATTCTATACGTTGTGGAAAAGTGGAGCCTCGTGAATTTAAGTGGACCAGGGATTTGTGAAGTCTTGTCATTTTTTCGGAGTAAGCTCTCTAATCACTGCAAATCACAATTAATTAAAAGTATGTTAATTATTATTTCTAGTTACAGTTTCATTTGATCGACCATTTCAATTTTGGTTCACTTCTTCCCATCGCAGACGCAGTATACAGCGCTTTCCCATGGAATGTCGTCAGCATCATTTATGAGCGAATCAGGTCATTTCGAATCACGCTAGGAAGGATCCTTGTCTTCAGAACGATATTCCTGATATGGATCATGGCCTCGATCGGAAGCATACCAGCCATCTTCATGGTGGAATATGAAATGGATTTGAGCACAAAACTGGGAACATGCAAACAGGCAAGTAAAATAATATGTCAATAATTAATACTTGGTAAAAATAGAACTGGGTCAAACAACAACCAATTCCTAATCCAGATAACATGCAACAGGATATTAATCCTTATTTTCGTCGGGATGTAGGCTAGTATATTTTTTAATCGAATTAGCAATCTGATGAAAGGGCCTCTTTAATTAATCCATTCCCGTTGGTTTTTTCCAGATCCCCTTATTTGGAGGATTTGGTCCGACTCTGGCTTATGAGCTTTTTCGATTCGTCCTTTACCACGCACTGGTGGTCGCGTACATGGTGTATGGTAACTTACCATTGGTAAGTACGATCGTACGTAGTCGTATTGTCCCTTCCTTTCAGATTACTCTAAAAATACATGGAAAATAATTGAATTAAATAAATACGTACTTAAGATACTTTCATGGTATATGTATTATCATTATGTAACAACTTTTTGACTTTACCTTTTGACTTTACCTTTTGCTTTTACCTGTTTTCATATCACCATACTTAGAGTTACATTACAAAAGATTATCATAATTATCATAATTCCACTTCCAGTCTCACATCGCAATAACCACCCACCTTCAAACATCATCATAACAGTTTATGTAACAGCAAATATGTTTCCTGGAATGACAGATGGGGCCCTTTAGGCCTTGAAAGTAGAATTATTGAAAGAGGAAAAGCTTTTGAGAATGGGACGAAAAAATCGGCTTTGCATGAGTGCGTAAAATCTTCCCTTCCGTAAATTTTTATTTAATTTTGTCTATGACCTTGTTTGGTGCTTTCCAAGTGTACATCCATCCTCCCTTCACTTTTATATGGAGCACTTTTCATAGAGATGGTTGGAAAATTAGCTAGGAATATAAAATTATGCATGTATGGGAAGTGGGGACTGGGAATTGGGAATACACAAAAGTTTAATCAAATTAGGCCCTGTCTGAGGTACTATAATTAAATTAGCCCCCGAAATAACTTCCCAAAGTGTAACATTCAAAGAAGCATAGTATAATGACTCTGGTTGTTTGTCAAAAGACCTTCTCTGTAACATGCTCATGTTATTTAAATTATGCATCTCAAACATGTCTGCAAAGCTCCCGAATTAATTTGTTTGTTTTTCTATCAGCCCTGTTCAAGATTCGCTCAAAAATTCGCTACCTCTACATACTCAAGGTGAGAGGAATAGTAAGCAAAAGTAGTAAAATAAATACTTTTCCAAGTACAGTGTAAGTCGATCCGATTTATCTTTGATGTTGCAATTTGTTATTAATTTTTCATACATCAGCCCATTCCGAACGAAAGGATGAAAAGGAAAGTGCAAAGAGTTCGTTACGTCTATCTCCACTCAATCGTCTTCATATTGCTCTGGCTTCCATCCGGACTAATCCTTTGCTTGTATAAGATTATGAGTCGGAAGGGCTTCATAATGTCCTCCTTGAAGATCTATGTGAAGATACTGATCTTTCTTACGTGTGCATTCCTCATATTGAGCCCATTGATCTACGTCTTCCTACATGAGGACATCACTGCCTTGCAGTTCTTCTTGGGAAGCTCCTGTGACAAAAGGGCTGAGGTCAAGACGGGGGAAGACAATAACAGGCTTAATAATAATGGTGGAAGGATTGAGGTTGAGGGAACTACATGTGCTTTTGTAGCTGAGGGGCCCGAATCCCAATCTGCAAACCCAAACCAAGAGCAAAAAGAAAGTATTTGGAGGAATCGAAGAAAATGTTCAAAACATCGAGATCGGGAACTAAGCGGCTTTTCCAAGCAAGGTAATAATGGGACCAAAATTGGCATAATCGGGAGAAGGGCAGGTCTAGTGGAACTCTCAGAAATAAGTAGGATCTCAACTGTGGGGGTAACGGGAACCTCGGATGAATCGGGACGTTCTTCCTCGCCCAAACTATTGCAGAAGGAGATTATTAGCCGCACTTCTCCATCACTTCCGAAACTGGAGATTCCCATAAGCAGCAACAGTTCCAAGAAGATGAATGCTACTTCTAAGGAAGATTACCATATACTGGCTGGAAATGGAGGCGTTCATTCCAAGAATCCATGTTCTCCCGTCCACAAGGAAGTTAGAGTAGCTGTCCAAGTACATGAAAAATCAAATCAAGAAACTCTTCTGTAAGTAGATATTTTCTTACATTAGATTTTGGAATAGTGGACTTCGTTTATTGTGACCTGAGTAATTTGCAAGGGTTAAGTTTAAGATTCACGAAATGATAGGAGTTGGATAAAGCAAAATCATATTGCTCATATTTACTGTTTACTCCTCCGCGAAAAGAATACAATATATTAATTAGGCTTATAATCTTCCAAAACGGCAGTTTTTATATAAATGTTTAATTAACCACATAATAAATAATTTGACATCTTTGACGTAAAATTCCAGGAATGATTATTGCTTATGAGCACCTACCGCATTTTATTCTATTTGACAAACGTCCTGTCAAATGAAAATCAGCGTAGAAAGGGGAAAGTTGTCTGGTTTCGCAGACTGACGTGACTTGTTTTGACATATCCTCAGTATCAGTGTCAACTGACCATTTGAATTCACCGAAATAAATAATTAACTTCGTCATCTTGGGAGATAAAGCCCATTCAAGGTTCAGGAGAAATGATGACAATGTTCAGATCAGTTATCATCACGAATCTTGAATCCCGAAAATGAATAGGAAAACACCGTCCTCATTCATTTCTATGGAACGCCCACGCCATGCAAAATTCCGGAAATATTGATTAATAGAGCCATATCATGCTGTTGACATTCATTTTCTTAGACAAATATCATATTTCTTAAAAGAAATGTCAACAAGCTCTGAGAAAGGAAGATATGATTTCATACTGCATATTACCTGATAGCAACAACTCCCAACAACTATAACATTCGGGTTCCAGTTCAAATTCCCAGTTCAAATGCAAGGAAACATCATACGTATGAATACAAATAGATGTACTGCAAAATGCCTACCTGTACAAAGTCAACAAAGGTACACAAGTTTCTAGACTTAAATAAATAAAAATATCTAATATTCAATCTTTAGCTGGAGAACCAGGTCAGGGTATATCGTATATATGACGAGCCTTCTCATATTTTGGTACATATAAGTTGCTGAGGACCAATTTTGTCTTAAGAGATGAAAATCAGTTCATCTTCAAAATGTCAAATCGAGCCCAGTGTCCACTTCACAATGCCGTACTAAATACAATAAAATATGGTGTTTATATTGACGTTGACACGATCACATATTGCATGCCTCACCCCCAACCCTAACTAGCTAGATGAATTTAATTGAATTGCAAAATTAATCGATTTATCGCAATCTCATCTATGATATCATAATAATATGGTAGGAACGTGCTTATGAAGAAACAATGATACTAGTTGCATTACATTGCTACTACCACTGTACAATTATGGCTTTGCTTACATAGTTTCAAATATTACAAAATTCAAATTAAAAAAATACACTTCTGCAGACGGGCGTAGTTTGCATTCTCTCTTGTCTCGTTTAGTTTTTGCTTTAAAAAAATCAAGTTACAAAAGTTATAGTTTGCAACATGCCATGTCACCGTCACCTTACTAATTACTTTTATTATGACCTCTATCTACCTGTATAAGAAACTTACAAAGTTTGCAGACCCTCAAGTTTGTTAACAAGGCAAATTGCTCAAAAGTTAACTGATTGTCATGTGAAAATATTCGCACTTTTGATTCTATGCGTTTAATCTTCATTTACCTCATATTTCACATTTGTGGATATATTTGTCACCTTTTTTGGAAGCAATCACAAAATCACACCTTAAAAATCGGACTTGTCCAAAGCATTATCATCAGCAACAGAAACGATTTTTACTATAATTCTTTATGCAATTACATACAATGTAGGCGCAATCATATATAATCCATAATTAATCCAATTCCATCGAAAAAATTAACTAATTGCATATTCCCTACGTTTATGGTTATTACAGCTATAAAAGGAAATTAGTCAGGTTATGCATTTAAATTGCACGGATTAATAAAGCCCTTATAGTTTATAGTTTTCTTTACACTTCCACATCCACCTCTACTAATCACAATCATCCGATTTATTTTATTATTTCAAGCAATAAATTTTATGATTGACCAGCCTGACACGAAATCGCGAGAAATAATGAATCATCCACACCTAATTTTTCGCTTCATTATCATCTCGCTCAACACAGCTCAAGTTAGAAATGTGACGCTTCCTACAAACATATTTCTCTCTTAAAACCCATTCATTCCACCGCGCAATTAAGACAAGTGAACTTAATGAATGGACTTAATTGGTAGGATATCATTGCGAAATTTAAATTTTCAATGCGTTCAATTTTCGGCCAGACTAACGAAGACGACAAAGTAATGAGTAAACATATAGGTGGGTAGGTAGACCACAATAATCAATCAAGTAAAATGCAGTGGGGAAAATCAAAAATTAAATCATTAAATGTCTTATGCTCCCACCACCTATGTAACCCAACCAATTAATTACCACTATATCACAATTGGTGCATAATTCCTATTGTTCCAATGACAAAATAAAGATGGAGATCGAGATGATGATGACCACAAGAAATATTTTATGTATGGTGATCCAAATAATTACTCATTTCAGTTTCATATTCAAAAAGTTGTTATGTTATAGTCACTGTTAAAAAGTCAATGGAGCCATATAAATGTTTCCCCTCACTGACTACTCCCCCTCCCTCCCTTCCCTTCACCAAAAAAAAATTCTGCACTTGTCATTCAATTCAGCACTCACATAAAAATACCTCTGAACTGACTTGACTGAAATGGTCCATTTCTCTAAGGAGTAAAATTCATTCATGCAGGATCGTCGTCGTCAGCTTCTGTAATCTGTAACAATCAAATCCACTTTACTTCATTCAACTCATCTACGTTTGTCATCATCCCAAGATAAGATATGCCACGATATATTTTTGGAAGACGTTTCATTTCATTAACTCGACTTGTATGCATATCATCTAAGTGAGTTTGTCTACCCACCACAAAAACGATTTGATTTCCGTGCCTATCCCGACAAACATTTGCGAAGAAAAAAATCCCTTTAATAGGCAAAGTTTGTTTATGCTTCTGTTACATTTATTTACAACATGAGTTTGAAATTTACAATAATGATATTACATAACAAAGCTTCTAACAAGTATAGCACGATCAGAGTGAACATGCACACCATCCTCATCATCATCATACCATTGTCATTTCATCAGTAAATTATGCGGAGCACACACCTGGCATAATGAAAACTGGTTGATATATTGTTACTCATATTCCCTTTTAAAAAATCAAAAATGTAGATCATTTCATTCATCCAACCAAATTCAACCCCAACCAATTCATTGAATTACAATTGCTTATTACTGTACCATATAGGTAGGTAAACATTATATGGCTATGACATGAGTTGACTATGAAATTATATTATGATGCCTTGAGGGCTGGGAACGGAGATATGCATTTAAATTTTAAGCAGGAGCAAAAGGGGGAGATCCCAAATTTTTTATTTCAGAGCAATCAGGATCATTCTGTACACTAATCAGTTATATAGTCAGTAAAGGAATATGGACGGATTCTCATCGTCAGCAACAATAAAAAAAATATGTAACGAGTTTCGTAATGGCTTCTTTCTTCTGGCGAGGGGATTTATTTGGCGTACCCTTATCACAGACTACTGATTAGTGATTATAAAGATAGTTAACTGGTCATTATAATATTGTGGTGGTTATATGTGGTTTACTGGCTTGCTTGAATGGCTGCTGCCCGTCAGCCAAAGCCAAGCCAGAAAACAATATTTGTTTAAGGCAATGTGCATTTAATAATGCATTAAGTAAGCTATGTTATGCCTATGACGTGGAGATTTTTTGGTGGGTTCGTGGGCCCACTTCCTGAACAATGAATAGATGAATTAAACATCATGTACAAATTGTAAAGTGGAGTCCTCCGTGTAAACTGATGGCGTCTTGAAAAACGCCAGAGCTTTTAATGGCCGAGATAGTTGCTACAATAAATAAAAATGCAATCATGTCGATGTCGATGTCGATTTTCAGTAGGATTTCAAAATGCTAGATGAGATAAGGGACCATCTTTTGTCTGTGATTATGTCATGTGAGGAGGTGAGATGACGGTTGTGGTGCGGTTGGGGACTGTGGAGAGATGATGATGATGATAATGACTGCAATTGGGAATTACAAATTTTAAGTAACATCACACGACACAATATTATGTCATGTCGAGAGGGTATGGGGCAGATTAGTGGGATTGGGTGGGTATATGGGCTACTCGAAAAAATTCAATTTGGCTTTTGACACGCTACAGTGAACATCTCGACCGAACAGGATCACCAAATTGCTTTTCAGGTTTTGAAAATCATTAACAGTGTGGTTGGTTTCCCCTGCTCCAAATTGTAGGACTTCCTAAAATTTTGGAGGGGATATAGGTCGGAGGAGTGCTCCCGGGGGTATATTAAGTATATTTTTGCTGGAGGGAAGGAAATTTTCAATTGGGGTAAATTGGAAACAGTTAATATGAAAGTGCTTTTGGTTGTGGTAGCGGTAGCCTGGTTTCATGGAGGTGGAGTGAAATGTGAAGACGATTTCGATTTCGGACCCCCACCATTGCATTATCCATTTGCTCTTGAACCCCCGTCAAACAGACACCATCATCAACATCATCATCATCAGCCTCATCAATTTAATCATAATCATGGACAAAGGCAATATGCAGAATATGGCAGTGGTCCAGAGGTAGAGCCCCAACACCAACCACCATCTCATCATCATCATCAGCCCAAGCATCAGTTCAGGGTGGTCCAGCCCCACCCAAACTCCATCCAACCAAATCAAGAGGGTCAAGTCAAGCAAGGGTTTGAAATTGTCCGGGCACCTGTCATATTCCAAGAGACCGTTACGGACAATAATTCAGATGTAAGCAAGGCACTTGCCAATGCATTTGGAGTGGTTCAGAAATTACGCAAGCCGGGAAGTAAGTATGAAAGTGTGTATTCGCAATATGCCCAACAACCGGTTCCGGTAAGGACTTTGACAAACGTTGAATTTGTCAACCATGCACCCCAGCAGCAGCAACAGCAAGGACAAAGGCAAAGCCGACCCGGACCAACGACGACCACGACTACCACCATCGTAGAAGCTCCTCCATTGCTGGGAGTATCCCCACAAAGGCCGCCAGTAATCGCGACAAATGTGCCGGCTCAGACCCAGCAAGCTCAAAGTAATAGAAATCAGCGTCCCCCAGTTCCTTCTGCTGCAGATTTACCTCCATCACCTACTCCGGTCACAGTGATCGCGACAACAGTCCCTCGAGTCGTTCCAACGGCTTCAAATCTACCTGCTCCTGCTCCTCCAATAACGGTGGTCACCACCTCAGTACCATCAGGACGACACTCGTTCCCTGTCCCTTCTGCTGTTAACTTGGTTCAACTACCCACTCCAATCGCTCTGGTTTCCCCATCCTCCTCTCCAGTCGTACCTTCCGCAGTTCGGCTGTTCCAACCTGCCCCACAACCCCAATTCCAGCCAGCCCCAAAGCTCATCATCCCTTCTCATCCCCATGTTACAACTTTAGAACAGGCTGTGCAATCCGGTGACCCTCAGGTACGGACCATTATCCAGCCTGTCTATATACCCTATGCAGTTGATCAAAATGGTCAGCAAATTGGACCCATCCCGGATTACCACAACATGGATTTCGGGGCGCTGTTAACTGCTCAAAACCAGTTGTTAACTGTGGCCCCCTTGGCTCAACCTAATGAGGAATCTGCCCCTACTGTCCACCTTTTGGATAGCCAAACCCTCCAACAACTTCATCAACAACCTCAACAGCAGCCCCAATACTTTATTCAGCAAGATCAAGCTGGGGCTGCCGCCACCTCCACTGATACGGCTCCGGAAGAGCCTTCCCCATCACCAGCATCACCCAAGTTTGGAAGGAGATTAAGGAAAGTTAAGAAGGGTCGACGTGTATTACGTCCCCGTACATGAAGAGTAATTTCTGCTTAATTTAGAAAATTCAATACCAAAGTTTCAGTAAAGAGTATACAAGAAAAAAATTAAAGTGCCTTCATATTATAAACCGCTCTACAAGTTGTACTTGCTATAATATGTATTCCTATGTAAATATCTAGATGTAATGTTAAACTTCATATCCCGCTTAAATCTAATTATATTTAATTTAGCACTGCAATATAATGCTCAATTTTGTACCTATAAGCCTTTCCCTTCTTGGAATATCGAATAAAGACATTTTTTTTCTCTTAAAGTCCTTAATACATCAATACAGTATTAGCATTGACAAGATGTTTATTTCATATTAGGTTCATTTAAATAAAATGTAGCTCGTTTTTCACTGATTGTTACTGAAAATAACAATCAATTCCTTTCATGATCATTTTTACTTTGGGTTTTGCATGCGTTAAAATTGAACATGGGTTTGGCCAACAACCCTCATTTTGGGCTTGCTTGGCATGACCCATATCTCATATTCATATCCTACATATTTGCTACAGCCTAGAATTTTCTACCGAGCACGAGCACCTTAAAATCCAAAAATGTAACAATAATCGCATGGATATCAATGGAATTATTTATGAAGGACTTTCTTTTGGAGGGAAAAATACATGCCACGAGATGACTCATCCCAAATTTAAGTCTTACTTATGGCGTGATTATAGCCTTACAGTAAGCTCTTGCAATAGGGCCTGATGGAGGAGAATACATTAATGGGAAGGAAGGAAGAAGGCATTTCGTCATAATATTATCTCGAAATCACGCAGCAAACAGGCCGCCCTTTGTCCTTAACATCCTTAAAGGGCTAAAGGACTCTGTGTGTGTCTATAAATAAATCAGGGGATATATCATGTATGTTCATGTAGCCCAACTTTCATTTCATGATTTCAGAGAATTGAACAAGCTCTCTCTTTCAAATGATTTCAACTTCAACCTTTACAAATATGCCTTCGGCAAGTTCAAAATGTGCTCAGCCCATTATGTTTATGAATTGATGAGGATTTATGCTGGAAATTAATGGAGAAGAATAGAAAGGGGCAAGGGCCTGGGGAAGTACCAAGGATATCAGTAGAATGAATGATATGAACTTAAGCACACACACTTACTTAACGTGGAAAGCTTTAACATGGGAACTGA
>JAQIXQ010002009.1:0-11974 GCA_034700485.1 Pseudosinella alba | reverse complement strand
TATGCTTGAGTAGGCAGGCTGCATGGAGTACATAGATAACGTATTATGAATACTGGGTCACTACCAGGGAATGGATGAATGAATGAATGAATAAAAAATCAGACAAAAGGAATGGAAAAATGCTGATCTAAGATCGGGAGAGTAAAAATAACACAATCTTTTGTACGGACGGGGTACCTACCTACCAGCTTTGCAAAGGAGGAGGATGAGAGACTGTGAATGTGAATGTGGAGGAAACAAAGTTTGAAATATTAATGCAACCCTGTGATCTATTTATTTACTTCTAGTCCAAGTTGGGAAGGAGAAAGTTCAATACTTGTCAATATATAAGCAAATCATACATCTAGTGCCTAGATAAGTGTATAACTTCTCATATTATTCTTTTGTGATCTGTGATAGCACAACTACTTTTTTGCTGACATAAGCTTAAGTTAAGTTGGTATATGGATTGAATTTAATATGGGCTGTATTGATGTTGGGTCGGGGAGAAAGATGAAGTGATGAGATTTGTATTTGGATTTTGTATACGATACCTATATTTGATATGATGTGAATATGATACATGTTGTTTGGGCTTTGGACTATTCTGAATTGTGACTTTCTCTTTTGTATTTACTATTTAGGTAGTTTTTGCGCTATTTTTACTTATTGCTGGCATCACCATTATTATTGTACTTTCCTTTTGATGTAAATTTAGTCCTTGTCGGCTCATGCAATATAATGAGAATTTAGTGTCGGGGGAAAAGGAAAGGAATTATTTTTTTCGGGGGAAAGTCAAATGGCCTAAATTTTGCAAAGACACGGAGAAAATCTGGTTCTGAGAATCCTATTATATTTATGGCTCCCAGTATCACTAAACAGTAGTCAATATCATATTTAACCCATGTCTATTTGATAAGTACTACTGAAAAGAACTCATTACATCGAAAATTAATTATCCTCTCCTCACCTATGTCGCTAATTTAATTTTTGTATACAATTAAAAGGTTGGTCACGTACAATTCCCAAAGTATCTATTTTCTCCATGAATGCTCTTTGCATCGTTGTTTTGTGCTTGTTTACTTAATGTAATTAGCATACCTACACAGTCCCCATCGTCCCATGTAGTGTATAGTCCTGCTGAAACTTTTTTCTATACATGTTACATGAGAGTATTAGCGGAACACAAATGAGACTTTTACGAACCTCCATAATTTTCCCTGCCTCTCCCCTCCTTAATTACTGTTTAACGTGTTTCGTTTAGCAGCTTACGCCAATTAGCCTAGTTAGTCAAGTATGCAAATTTACCGTCCTTGAGATAACAGCCATTAGCTTAGGTATATGCTCCACACACGTGCTTAATTACGGCTGTGCTAATCCAGTTTCTCGCTTACTCTGGCAAATTTGGTGCTGGTATGGTAGGTTTTCCTCATTCTTGGCTGTTGTGCTTTCTTCCAATTTTATCTTTACTTTCCCAGCACGTACTTAGAAAACCGTGCTAAAATAAAATCAAGGAAGTTTTAGAAGCATCCAACAAAGTTTGTTCCTTGTTCTTTGCCTCCAAACTTTAAAAAAAACTTTTAGACTGCAGTGAAAGCAAATGAGAATAGTAATAAATCGCAAGTAAACTGGGTATACAAGTAGCCAAAGGAATGGAACAGTACTAACAGTCAAAGGTCCACGGAGATTATTATTAGCCAATATTTCGAAATCCACAATGCAGTCATATATGACTTTTCCCACTGACTTTCCCCCTATATCTGCTTCAGTACTTGTATAAGATTTAATTGGATGGTCACAGATGGACGTATGGGCAGACAAAGATCTGTAGTAAAAACTGTTTCGATATTACAGCTTAAAATTTTATTGCGTAAACCGCGAAAATCTTTTAAGGGAAATTCTAAAAGGGAGTGTGTTCAATTTTTACTGTGCGTATGCATGTAATAATTTATGTCGAATTTTACATCCAACTCATTTTTTAAAACTTGTTCAAGATTCCATTGCATTCATATAGGTCAGCTTCTCAAGCGTTATGTTATGAGACTAATTGATAAAGTTGATTTCTCAACCGGGCCTGATAATGCCATATTATATTCACAATCAACTAAACAATAACAAGAAGCCAGCATATTTTCTTTTTTAAATTCTATCAAAATTCAGTAGACAAGATCAAATATAGTCAAAGCACAGTTTCCTCTAGAACAAGCTGAATTGCTGCAGACGGGTAACTTTCCTTTCACATCCTATGCATTAAAAGCCACGTCCTATCATTCATCTAGTCTTATGTACTTATATTAGCCCTTTTCATACCCTCCTCACATATGTGCAGATCACTCAAGATGAAGGCCTTTTTCAAAGATTCAAAGTGAAAGGAAAATGAAAAGATCGCCTTTGATGAACTCTTTGAATATGAAACTACAACAGCATAACAAAATCTCCTTCATGATCGATATGTTAAGGGCATGCTCAAGGAAGCTAGTGAATGCAAAATTTATTTCTCGAATTGAGAAGATTAAAACTATAAGTTTTTTTGCGTATGTACACCTATCTAGCTAACCTTCAGCTGAAAGTAGCTTGAAAACGTTGTTGGAGAAAGCAGGGTTATAAAAAAAAACTTGTAGATAAAGAAATATGTGCCGCGTTGTGACTGGCATTCTGCGCATTCCATTCCATTCAATCTTTATTTTGTAGCATGCAGTGGGCTGAACTGTCATATTATGATTATGACAAGATCCAGTAACTTCAGTAGATCATGTAAGTTTTTGAAAATGGCTTGATTGGAAGATGTAGCTGCCCCTAAATTTATTTTTTAAAGTTCCGTTGCCGATATACTTAACAGATTCAAGCCAAGGTTTTTGCTGCCCGATTGTAATTTAAAATTATCAACAAGACTTTAATTTTTAAAGACAGTTTTAAGTTACGTTATCGTACGGTGCTACAAAATCATCATACAATGCTCAATTACGAGCCATACAATTATAAAAGTCAATATTTTGCCAGCAGTACGACCAAGCAATCTGTCAATTATTCTGTCAGAGAAACCATTTGAATTTGCACATCCAAACGATCAACTTTATTGATGATGGGAACATAAAGCAAGATCAGAATCATTTTTCGCAGATAGATCCCCGCTGCGGTAGAGAACACTAGTCTTTCCCGCCACGTTGCAAACATATTAAATTACATTTTTATTCATACGAGAATGGAAATCAAATACATTTACGAACCAGAGCAGAAATAAACTCCACACAAAAAAGATTAATTTTCCCTGGCATGTATTTGTTCTTCACAGGAGCATTTTTATAGACATTTTCTTCGGAAACCAGAGTGGAGGTGGAGGAAACCCGAAGCCCCCACAAAGGAAAAATAAAATGACAGAGAAAAATTGTACGAAAATGAATATAAAATGGAAGAAATAATGCGTTGATAGTTCAGGGTATATAGGAAGGATCTCATACTTTACGATGTTTAGATAGCTCTTCTTGCATTTCAGAAGAAAGTGTTTGAAGAAGGAAAAAACATAAAAATTCCTGATCGTAAAATAAAACCTTTTGTGTTTCCTCTTCCCTTGCGAAGATGTTGATTATAGCTCGTATTCTCGTAAGAAAAAGGAGAATTGTGTATGAAGATGATCATCATGATCATGATCATGATCATGAAACGGAAATTCGGAAGAAGCGGAAACATAAAAAAGCTATTTTGTATTGTGGAGGGATGAGGTGAGAACATACAAAGGGGAAAAGACGATTATTGGCAGAATACCAGAACTATGATTTGATTTATTCCGCTCATCCTACGCGTTTCTCTGGCCCAAAGTTGGTGGAGAAAGCAAAAAAGAATAGCCAGGCAATTTATACATGATATGATGTATATGGGATATGCATGCTCAGCTTCTTTGGTTGCATGAAAGCCATACATTTTCATTAGCTTGTTTGTGGCTGTGTGTGTGTGTGCTCAATGGAAATTTTATGATCTTATGCCTGATATTTGAATGACATTTTAATTAGATGAGAAATAATAAAGAATTCAACTTCAAATAAGAAATAAAAATTAAGAAACTATTTTCATTGTTCATTCAATACCTATTTTCCCGTACAACCCACTTATTAGACAAACAAGTGAATGTCAAATGTTCATGGCTCATCTACCTACATATTATTCTCAGAAGAAACCTATTTGCATTTCAATCATTTCTGAGAAAAGCTAGAGACCTTCGCTTGCTATTTTTAAAACAATATTCGAGTCAGAGTAAGATTAGAATTTTGCAGTTTCTTTTTTAGTTTTCAAGGAGAAACGTCTACTTTCACTCAGCTTGTAACTAACCTTCTCCATCCTTCATCATCATTTTTCTGCGATGTTTCTTTCCCGTACCTACGTTACCTTGCATGCCTTTCACTTCTCCCTGACTGTTCCTTTGTCTGTCTGTTTATGTCAGTGAGTAACGAGCAAAAATGATGACTGGGTAGAGGAACATAACATGTGTAACATGCACTACCACAACTAGACTAAAAAATAATAAACAGAACGAAACAAAAATTCGTACATGCAACCATGAGGAAAGAAAGAAACAAGTGAAAGTAAAAATACCTAAGAATCTAGGTTAGGCGTCCTGGGACCTTTCCCCTGTCACTGCACTACATCCACTCCAGAGTGTACCTTTCGTATTATTACAGTTTTTGTTATGTAGTTTGTTTCTGTCCGTGAGTGAGTACTCGTGTTGGGGAAGGAGTAGTTTATCTTACACGTTTTCTTATTATTAACCGTCTTGCGAGTGTCTTGGCTCATGCTTTTTTGAAGAGTTTGGCTTGGGATAACAATGAAAAATTTAGGGGGAATTCATTTTTTCTGAGAATGGAACGTGTTTTACATAAGGCCAAATTTCATTTAATATGATATCCTTACTAGAATTCCATGACATAGCTAGGTGTACTGTGCTCGGTTATGAAATGCAGGAAATTATTAAACTCACAATCAACTCAAATGGCACCGTTAGAAATTATACTTAGAACCGTTTTATTTATCTGCTTTCAATTTAATGTACTTCCCACTTCCTTTGGTGAAAGTGTACAGAATTTCGACGAAAACCTGATTTATTCACCAGCTACAATACGAACCAAACCGAAAGGGCTGTTTGATTTTATGCCGTATCAATAATGCCCCGGAAGTTTCTCTTTTTTTTACTCAGGTAAGAAGTTGTGAGCGGGGGAAATATACAACATAAATATGGATATTCTAAAAGGTACCATATTCGATATTCCTACTTTTTATGTGCGAGGAAAGTAATTGTACTTGATAAACTACATTAGGACCTGGAAGGAAAGTTTATATTTCTGGAATGGATTTGTCCTCTGTTGTACTTCTACTTACTTATGTGGAGTTGACGATGAGTTTTTTCCCTCTCGTTTCGCAACAAATGCGCTGACTTTGTGCGAATCTGGAAGGAATGCTTCGTTTTGCCAGCAAAATAAATCTTTGGTGTGTCCAAGAAAAGGAAATGGAGGAGAGAGAGAAGCTATGTTATGTATGCCCCAAATGGGGTGAATGTTCTTGAAGAGAAAGTGAGGAAGAACCACATTAAATATATGTAGTTGGATTTTGGGCGGCGAGTACGGCCACAAGGAAGACATGGCACATGAGTCAAAGCACACTAAAAGCAATAATTCTTCGTTAGCTGGCTGAAGAAAAAAAAGCACACACGGAAGGGTTCTTTCAGGATGATGATGATCATCAAGCACATGTAATACATAACGAACCGACTTTCACCAACGTTTATAACTTCCATTTTAATATGAATAGAAAGTTAGTTATCTGAAAGTAAAAGTAAAACTTGGGCATTAATATAAAAACTTGGAATGGGTTATAAGCGAGAGGCGAGATTTGTTGACTTCTGGTTGGGTCAATAGGCCTCTGTTAATTCTCACCAGCTAGATATAAAAAATTCAAAAGATAGATGGAAATTTTGTTCCTTCCTAACTTATGTTCCCGTTTCATTCGGGAAAGTATTTTCTCCAGTTGGGTTTTAATTTACATTGCATATTTGGAACTACTTACTTTATTATTGCCTTGTTTTATCTTGGAATAAATTAAGCACATTCCCTTATTTTATTAGTCTCAATGAGCTCAAGCTTGTTTTCCATTAATAGCTAACTTCTCACGCATTGATCGGGTGGAGACCACCCAAACCATAAACATTACTTGGGCACCACGGGTGGCCTCCGTAAATCAACAATTGTTCAAATTTCTCCGAATGTCACTTCTCATTCAAGGGGATTTCCCTTTTCACCTCAAGAAATAATTTATGGCTATATTACATTATACTCCCGGAAATGAAGACAAATGCAATATCATAAACAAGCAATATGTTTTAGCAAAGTCCATAAAACTTTGGAGATCCCCATATTTCTTTGGTGTTAGGTAGTGTAGGTACTTATTCATACAATTAGAGGTCAATATACTTTGGCCTAGCTCCGGAAAGTATTCTTTGAAAGATTACAACAAAGCAGAGCTAAGAAACGACGGGACAGTGTCAGTACCAGAGTACCCAATTTCTCCGGAGAGGCCACCAGGAGTAAATATGTTTTCTCCCCAATAATGAAGAAAAAATCAAACAAGGGTTTTGACATAAATGTTATTGGGCTTTTGATCTCTTTTCTGTTCATTCACATCTTTATAGTTATTCTCGGGACTTACCCACTGCTCCTTCTAGAAACCTTCTTGTTGCGAAATAAAACATAAATTGGAAGTGAAAACCGGAAAATGCAATATTTCAGATGAGGAAGTGAAAGTCCGCTGTGTTGATCATATTGTTAGAGGGGATTTCCTTGGGATTTTCCATCCATTGTTAGTTTTGTTGAAGGCTTGCGGTTGTCGTGTAGCATTCCATTCCATTCCATTTGATTTCAGCAGAGCCCCAAATATACCGTTATTATTATTATTCTAGCTGATTTCAGTCAGAGTAGAACAGGAGTGAGTCAAAACTAACAATAAATGAGAAAGTGAAAGTGTAAGTCAAAACTAGGTAGGTGGTTTGGTATGGTATGGGATGATGTGAATTCTAGCAAATATAAAACTTATAAGCTCCTTTCATGTTAGGCCCTGTTTTAAGTCTAGCCCGTTCACTATTCTGCAAATGGCAAGCTAGTATAAAGCGGAAATAAGCTGGGCCAAACGCACACGAAGTCAAAATACATGCCAAATGCCTCCAGCAATTTTTTTTCTTGTACACAATCTTACATAAAGTCTAAATGGAAGAAACTGATTTTTTTCGTGATGGAGTTCCTTCGTACATTCTTTATTAAACAGTTTGTTTTGCACGTTGTACCTCGGCAAAAAATAGAGAAATTGTGCGTGTGTCAGACTTTTTTGTTGGGTTTTCCTAATCTCTTTCCCCTTTCATTCCTGGAGGTTGTGTATCTTCTTATACAAGTGAAAGCTTTTTTTTTTGTTTTTGCCATTTCCGCTGACTTTTTTTTTTACATTTCCTTGAGAAGGAATAAGTACGTTTAAGTAGGCACCTTTGCCAGGATGCATTGTCACCTTTAGCTTTGACTTGTTATCCTTTATGATTGACAGGAAAGTGTGGGATTTGACAGGGCTCGCGTCTCAGGTGCTTTGAGCAATATTTTCTCACGTGTCATATCATGCCATGTCAGGAGCTTAGAATAAGGCGGTTTTATGTTGCGTTGGGTCATTACTTGATATTACTTAAACTGTTAATGAAATCCTTGAATCTGTTTTCCTTGTCAGCTTTGTGTGACATGGTTTACTGTTTCATGACGTAGAATTTGAACATTTTAAACTTATTTTTTTCAAATATGGAGCCAGACATTTTTCATTACATTGTTCATTGATATTCAAAATTGCAGACAATTCTCAATTTAAAAGTTCAAAGCACTTCAGTTCAGTTCAGACGTGCTAAAAAACTGGGTTATTGTATTCTCCCATTTCCACTTCGCCAAACGACAAATTCCAGTTTCATTAACTTAACAGGGTGCAAATGATCTGCCCAATTTCACTAACAAGTCCCGAGTCAGAAGAGTTACAACTCCTACATAAGTGCTATTCTCATTCTCTCATCTTCTCACATTACCTTCTTCCTCTCGTCTTGCGTTTTCTAATTATGATAATAATGATCATGGCAATGAGGAGAAGAACCCTTGACAAAAAAAGTCTCACGCTCTCTCATCTCATGCCATACGTAATTAGTTTTCCTTTTCTTTCACTCCCCACTACTGATACGGGTGTGAAGAAAGTAATTTGTACTCACATCTTGTGATTTTTTGAACGAGCTAAAATTGTAAGTAGTGTTAGTCTAGCTAGACTTGAGTGTGCTACTAATACAATACTTGACTCATTTCATTTATTTCTTCCCATTTCCCGTTTTCGTACAACTTGCATCCTTGCTCATCACGAAGAATTAGTCGAAACAAAAAAGTAGAAAAATGACTTTCTCCAGACAACGCTCTTCAACGGATGGGCACTATACTTAAGGGAAGAAATTGAAATGGGAGAAAAGTGAAAGCAACTCCTACTCTTCTCTCAAGTAGTGTTATGATCTTTCCAAGTTTTCTTTCCATTTTTACTCTTATTTCATCTCCTCCTATGAAGGAATGTATTTATGTGCGTGTGACACGGCTTGTGCGTAGTGCTAAAGATAAAAAGTAGCATTTTTTCTTATATTTTCCTTCCATGTTTGCTCATCGTCATCATATGCATGGAGCATAATCCCATCCTTTCCCAACCCATCCAACATCCAACTCCAACTTGCCGGATTTTTTTTCTGGAGTAAGTTGGAAGAGAAAAAATATTCTTTTTCTTGGCTCTCTCCTCTCTCATCTTCAGTCTGCCGGCTGACTAGGAAAATGTATCCAGTGTAGTTAACCACCCAGCAGCCACGCACAATATACTTATCGCTTTCTCCCCAGCTCCTTTTCTCATTCTTATTATTATTTTTATAGTCATCGCCTCCTTCTCTTATTCCATGTGACATTTGCCACACTGCGTTTATACGCTCCACACTTGTGTGTCTGTGTTTGTATTTATTTTATTCCCTATTTTTCGTATCTAAATTCTACTTCACTATAAGCTCCTCTAGACACTTCCCACAACTGTAAATGTAGTATAGATAGATAGACATAGTCATACAACTGAATTGAATTGGGCTATATAAGTAAGTAAATAAATTTTTGTCAAGTGAAAAAGAGGATTCCCGAAATTTGTTATAAATGCCCGTCGCCTGTTTGCTTAACTTTCCTTGAAAAATACTTGGCATCTTCTTATGCCTGGTTTTCTCTCTGAAACTGTATCTTCCCTCAACTTGATATGTAAGTATTTTTTCATCCTTGGATATTTGACTACGTATCCTTCTCTGTAGGCTCGGCTCGTGCCATTTTTTTTCATTGAGGATTTTTTTTTCCTTTCACGTTCCAAGAAAAAGCTCTGACAACGTAATAATAGCCGTTTGTACGGGTTGGAGTAGTAAGTAAAAATGGAGCGTTTGCATGTGCGGGGGAAAATTCTTGTTCTCATCCATGTCGGGTTGTATGTAATCATCTTCCTATTGTGGGAGGAGAGAGTATAGGGTGGTGGGGAATCTCCCGTAAGAAAGTAGAAAAAATAGAGTAGAAGAAAAAATCTTACTATGGCTATTCCTATGCATCGTTCCGTTACAGAACAGAATATATTTAGGTTGCATTTGATATTCATTCGCGTGCATGCATGTCCCAACCAAGTATACGGAATAGACCCGAGCTACGAGACGTTGAACAAAAGGGAAAGCTGAAGACCACAAAAAAGTCACAAGATGCTGTGTTGTACTGACACCACTGCCAGGAGGATGATAAGTAAGTTTAGGAGGAGAAAATGCATGCATGCATACATTCACATATAAATACGGACATAGATCTTATATAGCCCACTTGGATATGCTTTCCTTCTTCCAGCTATGTATTTCTATACCATGTCCACTTTCCACAAGTATAATTCAAGGAGACAAGGAGGCATGAAATAAACGGAGAAAAAGTTTTCCCCCCAGAAAAAATATATATAAAAGAATCTTCAAAGGATGGATATGGATGCCCTCCCATTTCACAAAACGCTGCACCCGCTCCTTCAGCCTTGTGTCATGCTTTCCGAACTCGTAAGTGTAGTTGGTTGAACCAGCAAAGGACAACCGTATATTATTACACGTAAGTAGATACATAAATACCGAAAAAAGTATGTACCCGGACCCAGTATGATCTAACCAATTTTCTCCTCTTCTTAGGTCGAGGGAAAGTAAGTAATGCAGACAAAGCCATGATTCCAGTTCAGCTTTCCCTCGGAATATTTTCCCCATGACGGAGTGTTTGTCGAGGAGGAGATGAGAGAAAAAAGTAAACTTTCCTATCAGTTTTCCTTTTTCTTAAGTTGGAGACAAATAAGTAGGGATGCAGTTAATGTGAAATGTGCAATGTGATAGTGGGAAGAAATAATTCCTTCCTTCCTTTTATACTCCTGCAGGAGTGTATCCTCTTTTTTAAATACTCTCATGTTTTTATTTTAGTATAGTTTTGTTTCTTCTTGGACTAAATATTATTTGGGGGAAATGTATCTACTTACTTAAGTATACAATATTCGTCATCCAATCATAGTGAATATTAGATTCGAGTGGGAATGTTTTTATGTACAGTGGAAATGCAATGCATGCAAGGAAGGAAACTAGATTTAATCTCCCCATATGTCCCTTTCTTTTTCTTCATGAAAATAAGCTTCTTCTTCCTTCCTTCCGAATCCTCTTTTCATGTTTCTATATTTCCCTTTGATTCTATTCACCACTAACATCTGAAAAGAAGTAAACAAAACAAAAACAAATACAAAAATGGTCCGGGATAATAATAGTCGCATGTAGTAATATGATGCAGTAATATGTCTACACTTTCAGTTCATACTTGGTCGGTAACAAGAATTTTCTCTTTGAGTTTGATGTGACAGCATTGAATGGATGCCATGGGCTAATCTGTAAAGATATCTTCAGCACGCAGACTCATTTCTGGAGAAAATTACTCACACCTTTGGTACAGCATTATCAGAACCTCCTAAATACGACCAAACCCGTGTCAATATAATCATATTCATAAGTATATCCATCAAAATTCCAAAAGACATTTTGGGAAAAATAACACAGATAACCCCGTAGCATCTAAATAAATTTAATTGATCCAAAAATAAGTTTAAAATTGTAAACGGGACCTGGATTTGTCAGTAATAAAAGTATTCAAACACGAAATATTCAAGGGGCACACCTTTAAATTTATTTTTAAGTTATACCATACAGAAGCTATTGATCCTACCATGGTCAAGATATAGTTTATGTCAGTTAATTTTACTTTGCTTTGCTACTTATATGATATTGCTACTTATAGATTTTTTGGAAACTAAAGGGCTATCATGCTCATATCATCATTTATATCAGGCGCTTTCTAGTTTCTCTCCGTCATTATCCAACAATGTCATTGCCCCTTTCCTGCTTTCTCCATTGCAATACTATCGTCTACTCCCATCTGCCTGTGCGTTCCAGCAACATTATTATAACTGCTACAGATAGAGTACTTATCCTTCTAAAATAATAGGCATTATTTTGTCTCGTAGTATTGCGTATATCTTTCATGAAGTCCTCATTTTTCGCCAATGATATTACCTCGTATTCCACTCCATTCCAGTAAAACCCTCCGAAAAATATGTTTTGCCAACGCAGATATTCTTCTCTGGAAAGAAAGGATACAAGTGCGTTGGCGATATTCTCCACTCTCTGGTGAATTCCACCAACCAGTTTAGCAGAGTTGAGTTGAGGAGAACCCCAGACCGGGTTCAGCTAGTCATATGGAGCACGTTCTCCCTGTCTCCTTCCCTTAATTTACGTTAAGTATGTACCATATAACATATAGGTACAAGTGTAGTAAGTAGTAACTAGTTATTTCATGATGTCATCCCATGTTATCATCATTTTCGACATTTA
>JAQIXQ010002008.1:0-11983 GCA_034700485.1 Pseudosinella alba | reverse complement strand
TTTCTCGGTTTTCTCCGGGTAGGGTCGACGTGGGAGGCTAATATTTGGCATACGCACGTCTTTAGTGACCAGACATAGGACTATAATAAAATAATCAACATTTGCGAGGTACGCGATTTTACCTGTCCGTTCTGAAAAAAAATGCTCTTAATGACTACTTGTGCTCATGTTCCGCTTTGTCTGATAACCCATTATGGATAACTCAACAATCCACATCAGACAACTCAAAGCAACCGCTACCCCCCAGTAAACCATAATTCCAAAGTAGACACCACTCGAAATTGTACAAAACTGTTCTACCAGCTCAATCCTCCGACTAGAGCAGTCTTAAAGACAATATATGAATTTCCTATGCAACAATCGCCATTGGTCGTTCAGAGGAGTTCCATGTATCTCTCTTGCATTCCTAAAATCTACCAGATTTGTATTCTCCAGGTGGAGACTATAAAACAACTCATTGATGGAAACAACCTTGTCCTTAATTTTCCGAAATACTTTCCACCGCTCCATTAACCCTGACTCCGTTAATGCAGCCAGACTTCGAACAAAAAATGGATGAAAATAGTTTTCATAAACGGCAAAGTAATAGCTAAAACCCAACTTGGGAACATGAACCTTCTTGGAGACCCAATGTGAGCCAAAATATTGAAAATAGCTGGAAACAAACTCCGTCACTTCGTCAGTGTCAATTATAGAGAACTGATGCGGAAGCTCAACCACATTTTCCCTGCCATTGACATCCGTCACCGTCCTCCCATTCTTTATTGATTCAAGTACAAATGTGCTGACATAGTCATAGGGGAACCACTGCAAAGAATTTTGGAGCCGATGGAAAATATTTGCGACTTGGTCGGCGTGTCTCCCTTCCAATATCCCTGGGAGGACGAACTCCAGCATACACGACACATTCCTCTTGGCATCTTTATCGCACCTTTCAAGAGTCCCTAGAATCATGTTACTATCCAATAGGGACTCCACACTTGTAGGGACATTTGGCTCCACTTGGTACGATAAGGAGGAGAACATTTTGCCTTGATATAGGAATGACATCTGCATAGCCAAGAGGCTCCAGATGGACAAAACCAGAAAAGCAAATGCTACACTCAGTCCATTGTTATTAACACGGCCATCACTACGCTGCCAAGCAAAAGATTCAGGCTGAGTGAGAAGTAGACTATTCAGCCAGAACCAAATTTTGAGGTAGAGATTTACCTCATTCCATATAGCCATCCTCTCCGTGAACTTTCTCTCAGCAAGATAGAATATTCCTGCAGTGGAAACACCCGCGGTGAATAGAAGTAGCCAAATGGGCCAACCAAATGGTTTTATTATGCCCTCCACTCTGGCCTCCGTTGTTAATTTAGCTGCTTCCTTCAGAATTGTAATGAAGCTATATTTGGAATTCCGACTTCCGAATTGAAGGAAATCCATCCCATCTCTAGCAAATATTTCAATGGCTTCCGGATCACCAGGTTGGTTAAATATAACTTTTGAATGTTGTGTGGGCCCTGGAGAGTACTCATAAGTAAAGTTGTATTTGTTTGCTATGATAAGCATTGAACATTGATTTTCGTATACCCAAGTTTTCTTAAACAATAGACATATCGAAGTTGGGTCATGAGCTCGAAAATAGTTTGATTCTGTGATCTGTGGGGAAGCGTAAACATGGATGCTGTTCATATGACTGTATAGTTTATTCCAGGCCAGACGAATTTCTCCTGTGAGAGCATGTTGATGATCCAAGTTCAAATTTAGCCCAATTTCCACCAGCTCACTTTCTCCAGGTTGGCATGTTAAGCAGAGAAAGTACACCTGTCGGAAGTCGTCAACTTGCAAGAATATCAATCCTGGAATGCGATAGTGAATAATGTGCTGAAGCAAGTTTTGATTCTCTTTGGTATTGGACGTACTGAGAATCCACAATTGTTCATGTTTTCCTAAACCCTCCCAATCTTGGTTTACCGTGGAAATGCTTGTGAAAGTTGGGAGGGTTGTTAGGTGAACAACACAAGGAGAAAACTTACGCTCTCTGCTTGCAATATTCCATGTGGAACTATTAGAGTTTCTAGATGTGGATGTCCCATGTTTGAAACCGATCAGATCCGTGCTTAAATGAGTAAACAAGTTTGGTGGGATAGGAAATTCTTTAAATGAATCTTCTTGTGGAATCGCGGAACTTATTAGCCTGGCTCTCTCCTCGTTGCTGTAATCTAGGATGTATGTGAAGGAACAAAATTGAAATGATCGTATTAAATGTGAAAATTCAAGGGATGAAAATGAAAATGGAAGGACACTGATGATGACTGCAGCAATTTGTACAAACAAACTCATAATGGAATTAAATACAATTATTGGAATTTCACAAAATGCCAATTGGAGTATGCAATTTAGGTCAACTTATAAACTAAAGTCAGTTAAATAAATCCACTTTTTCATGTGGCTTCATGAGCGAATGTCAGTTGTCTTGCTGTAACTAATTGTGAATTCATAGTTGGCATTTGCATAGTCATGAATGGAATATCTATCTATTGATGCCATCACTGTAAATGTAACGGTCTAATGACATGTTTATATACATTGTCGGATTATGTAAGCCTGGGATATTTTTTAAGTCATTTTGGCGTGCACATTTTTTAAGCATTTTGTAATAATATCCAAGTGCACGAGTGACAGGTCCGTGAATGTTAACGGTTCGTCTTGATTAATCCTGTCGTGGTTACACTACTCATCGTAATTTCACTTAATTGGATCATTAAAAACATTTTCCCAATAGTTATATAAATACATATAGCTCGCCATATTTTGTTTTGCTAGTAGTATTATCAATTGCGAATTCGTATTCGTAATTGATTTTATCACACTATTTTATACACACATTATAAAATCGATATAAGAATCTGTCCTCGGTTTTACAGCCCATGAAAAGCAAATTAATTGCAATTAAGGATTCTTTTGAAATTTAATCTTGAGATTTGACATGTAGATATAATGGGACATTGTAATAAATTGAGGGTCCTTTCGTAAATGAATTGGTATATCAATTAGTTAAATGTCAACAACGATTTGTATGCGATTAAGTTCTTTATAATTTTTCATAACCTCGACTAGTCCGGAGCAAGTTGCTTATGGATCAAAGTTATTAGTTTTCATCATGTGAATGGGGTTCCCCAAACCAGATTCAACAGCGGAATGTGAAGAATCTGTAAAAAATGTGTAATGGTTATAGCTACAGCATCACATTTGAGAATTGCACATAGATTAAAGGGCAAGTTAAAGCTAAAATTTGCTATTTGCTATTTCCTCAACTTGGTCAAGTTAGTGACATATATTACTTTAAAATTGGCGTGGGGTGTTGTCTGGATGCGGTCATGTTGGCCTATTGGTCCGACGTTTTGCTTTCCTTGCTGAATTGGTGCTGGGACTTCCAGTGCTGTCTTTGTCATCTATCCTGGGATCACTCTGCTTGATTTCACTCCGGCATCTTCACTTGAAATTGATGGCTTTGCAGTGGATGCTCAGTCCAGTGCCAATGTTGAACCCAAACATTCGCCTATATTATAGGGAGGCTCAGCACATTTCCATAATTATAAACTGCTAATTGCTGCATGCAGCACTATCTGTTCCCAATTGTGCAATTCATGGGGGGTTTGATATCCATAATTCTTCTGTATTCATTGCTCATCTTCTGGCATGACTTTTCTAAAGCAAGTTTAATAGCTACCATATGCATGTTGATGGTGGACAATGGATTCATATTCATAGTATTTGAAATTGGGAGTTGGTCTATTCCAAGCTCGAAAAGAATTTTGATAAAATTAAGGCTTCATTGTTGCATGAAATGGATAGGGAGAGGGGACCCTCAATAATGAGGTTTTGCTTACAGAGAACATTCTTCCTCATGGTGAATACAAGAACTGCAAAAACAATATGATAGGGTAATTGATAATTTGGCATGAACTAATAGAGATAGAAAAGTGCACCATTGAACATTATTATAAGTTTATGTCATATTTACCCCGAAATAAAACTTGGAAAAATAACCCGAGTTATTTAATAACTTGTAAAATTGCAAATCCGCATCAGCCTCTCTTAACCAACCATTTCGTTCAATGACAGAGGATGATGGCCATCAGATATCTTACCAGACCCTCAGAATAAGATATGATATGAAAGACCGCAGATCATACACGTGCAAAATAATTACATGGGTAGGGAGCTGTTATAAGCATGATTATTCCTTTGATAACACGACAAATAGTCTAAAGTTTTGTGAATAATCTGATCACATCATTTGAAAACGGATTGGTTCCATGTTTTCAACCAAGCGTAAGTACTAAATTTAAGCAAAGTTTCAAAGAACTGACATGTTATGAGACATTATGCCATTCATTTTATTAAATATTCACAAACTTGAATAATAACATGTTTTGAATATGAATGCATAACTTGAGCAATTAATTATATAGTTACACTCACGGCAGTTTAGCAGGAAATGACGTTCATCATAATTCTTCTTATCTTGATTGGCGAGTTGAGCTCATGTAGAATCCTTTAGTCCACGGAATATCTTTATATCTAGGCAACTTACAGTATTCCCATTTTCTTAACCGTACAAGTTAAATTCCGGATATGGACGCAATTACTTTTCAATTCCTTGCCTTCCCAATCCTGTACAATCTCCCAATCACACATTCTGCTAATTCCATCAGCTACACTTTGCACAAAGATACTAGCATGACGAGCAAAACAAAGAATGCGGACATCCTGAGTTTCACGTTTATCCAATCCCTCGTTAAATTGAAGGACTCACACTCCGTCCAACCTGATTTTATTCATGCTGTATCCCAGCACAACTCCCAATTGACCTCCAACTGGATATATCCAACCATTCCAAATCTATCTCGGATCATAAACCCAGTTGGGAAAGAAAATTGCTTCCTCCTCCTGGACAATTTCCAGGGGATCAATTTACCGCCCAATCTGGATCACGCTGTATATTTGAGGCAACCTCGACCAGCAGTGCATTTAATGGAGAATGGTAAGAACAAGGCCAAGCTGGAGTACATGTGGCTCCCGTCAAATATAAACTTGGGGAATGCTTCTCAAATTCGGAACTGCTACAACAACTCCAAGTTTCTTCACGAGCCTGAAAATAAACAACGTTTTAGAATATTCCGCTATCGGGATTTGTGCCTTAGGCCAGATGTGTTTATGTTCAGCTCTCATTCAAAGCCATGGAAATGCCAAGTTCGGATTGGCTTGTTTCCCTCAAACTACCTTCAGAAAGGGGTGATTCCATATCTGCATCCGTTCCAGTATCCTGTGTACCCACAAAACTATGCCTTCTCAAGTCTCGTCCCATCTTCTGTTCCTCCTGTGGACATTTTTGTCACCGGAGGGGATGCGGAAAGGACGAAGATGGCGGATGAGCTGTTGTTAAAAGCCATGCCGGATATTTTTCATCAGGATTATCTGTCACAAATGAATGGACTGTGGATATCCCATGTAATTTTTCTGCAAGTTACAGTAAAGGAGAGGGAAGATTCAGAATGGAATTCTGGGGAATGTGGGTTTTATTTGGATCGATGCGCCACAATCGGCTCAATAGAGTGGTTGAAAATGAGGACCAAGTTCAGTCCCGAACTTGGGTCGGAACAGCATTTACAAAGGACGCCAATCAAAGCCCAATCATCATATGACAGATTCATTTCAGCGCTGCTGAATTCAGCCTTTTCTGAAATGGAAAATGAACTGACAGAATTCCGATTGTTAGCCAGGGATAATGTTCCATTTCAAAATGCCCTGAATTATTTGGCCAGATGTGACGACATAATCCCAATTCATGCCACATTGCTTCTGCAAAACAAATTAGCCCGGGTCTATGCTCAACTCTGGACTGATGTCATGAAAAACTACTCTTTTGACATGAGTCACCTTGGATTGAGCTGCCATAACGGGAGAGTTTTTAATATTAATAATTCAAAGGATACGATAAATAATGATTTCAAAGTGGAACTCACAAGTAAAACTTTTATTAGTGTCAATCCGCAAGCAAACCCAATTACCATTTTGGATTACAGGCACAGCCTTCGCTTCATCGGCTGCGGGGTACGGGGATGGGACGATCTTGCTTATTACGAGCTAGTCAATGTCTTTGACATTTCTACTTGGACGTTGCTGCTCACCTCTAGCTTGATACTTGCACTATTATTATGGGCTTGGGGCTTGTTGGAAGATGACATGTCAAATAAAAACTTGCCTCCCTCCCTAGCGACATGTCTTTTATCTGCCTTTTCCCTGCTTGTTCAACATTCCGACAAATTGCTAAGCTCAATCGTGATGAGGTATCGGAGAGTGCTCATAGGTACATTCCTCCTTGCTGCTTTGGTGTTGAGCAACGCCTACAAAAATAAGAATGTCTACAACGTCCTCTCCCCCAGGAAGCCAATGCTCTACGAGAAGTTTCAGGAGTTGGTGGATGACCACTTCACAATCTACTCCAGGATGGGTTTCATGGGATTAAATCCAGGATGGAATTCCTCCACTCCAATCCAGTTAGATATGAAGAGTCACTCGATTTCCGAAAAGAAGTTCCAGTTCTACATGGGAACGGAAGTTGGCTCTTTGATTTCACAACTTTTGGTTCAGGAAACCAGGGATGATGCACTCTTCAATATAAGCCAAACTATTCCGGAGCGGTTGAGAGGCATCTTTGACAACTCGAGATTTTATCCAAAGGTTGCCTCCCTCCTGATCCCCAACTTTTTCGGGAATGCAGAAATGTTCAAGGATGCCCGGGATGCGGAAGGGCAGCGAAGGATTCGGAAGGAGTTTATGTGGCGGGAAGGGAACATTTTGTTTGAATTTTTGGGGGAATGCGAGAAAAGTGCCCTCGTCCTCCCGGAATACATTTGCAATGAGTTGGCTTCAAGGTTGAAAGGATCAGGAAGGAGCAATAGCCATATCCACGTCGGGAAGGAGGACTATGCCGACATTTATACTGTGTTCGGGCTCAAGGGTCTGGTCCCGAGAGTGTTAATCCAGAGGATTAAAGGGAGCATCAGTGGAGGGCTATGGGGATGGTGGATGAAGCTGGTTAGGGAGAGTGAGGGTGGGCCACATTCTCAAATAGGGCACGTTGAACAGACAGATTCGAGCAGTAAGAGTCCCGGGATGGCTGGAAATGTTGTGGTCCTTTTTGTGATTAATGCAGGGGGTCAGGCATTAGCATTCATTTGCTTTTTGTTTGAGTTGCGACAACTCATTAGGGAATTGGCTTGGATGCTTTATACTTGCATGGGAATAAAATTGACAGGGTTCGTTTTCAACGGGGTAATATTTATGTCGAAATATTGGAAAGGGATTGGGAGTTATTTGATTTGGATTGCAGGTTGGCGTATCACAGGGGTCCACACGTTGGTAGAGGATGTGTAAAATAGTTCGGTTTATTTCCCTTGCCATGTGTTCAGTTAAAAAAAGATGATAATTTGATTAATGCATTGATATAATTACATGAAAGTCTATTCATGAGAATGAATTGCTACATAAGTACTGATTTGAATCATGATAATGATAATATTTATGTATGATTTGCTTGTCAACCCGAGAAATTTTTATTTCATTAATATAAATTACAATTACCAACTAAACTTACTTGACCAAATAAATAGTATACATATTGCAAATTTGGGATTGATTATTATTTACTAAAATGGAGGGAATGTGCATGTCGATATGCTAAATACGCCAATAAAACACTGAAATATGCATGTATATGCTACTAAAATTGCAAAATATGCCTATTTTACGCCCCCAACTGAAACAATGCCATTTATGGATATGGAATTGGCGGATGAGGTTCATCAACATGACGTGGCTACACTATTCATCGTAATTCCACCCAGTTCGATCATTATGCACATTTTTCCATTACTTCTAGCTTGCTCTAGCTAGTCTCGTTTTGGTAATATTGTCAATGGCGAAATCGTAATGGATTTTATCTCTTTAAAATTGATGTAAGAATCTCACCTCGGTTGTACAGCTCAAGAAAAACAACTTTAATATGAGATATAAGAATCGTTTGCAAATCACATTATTAACTTGATTGGTGTAACAATTAGTTGATTGCAATAAAGGATTATTTTGCAATTAGGGCTTGAGATTCGACATGCAGATATAATGGGGCTTGATAAGCAAGGAACTGACTATAAGTTAATTGATATATCAATTAGATAATTGTCAATGACGATTGCCATGCGATTCGGTTATTTATATTTTTTCTAAACTAGTATGGAGCCAGGAATTTTTACGATTTGTCGTTCGTTATTATTAGTTTTTAACAGGTGAATGGTGTTCCCTGACCCAAATCCAACAGCGCAAATTGGAGGCACTTCCTCTATAAAACATTGTTACAATTTGAGAACACATAGCTGAAATAAATGTCGTGAGTCATGAGACAATTGGATGAATTCCATATTACATTACGGTTGCCTATCAGCAGAAACTATTCTATATTCAGTGAAAGCAACCCTGCATGAGTCGTCCTGTGTAGGCCCATTCAGGTTAACTGCGATGGCAACATGTTTCAAAGAACAATCACCTCGTTCCATGCCCGGTGGAGATTGGCAAAGGACGCCCCCAACAGAATACCAGCCACTACCTCGCACGCATTTGGTAAGTCGATGATATGAACAAGCTTCAATAAAACGAATAAAAATTATTAGCAACCCTTGAATGACATATTACAAAATATTTAAGTCCTGGAAAATTATGTTGCATACTTGACGGTGGATCACAAATGCAAGTTTCGTTTGCAAGATTAAATTCGCAGTTCTCGATTTTTTTTGCACTCCACCACGTTGACGACCTCAGGTGTTGTGACGCCAGGCTCCTCAGTTTGTTCAGTGGTGATCGTCATCATCCTCTCCGTTGTCGTCGGTGTGGGTGGAGAAGGAGGTGGCATAGTGGAAGGCAATGACGTAACAGAAGGTGGTAGCTTTGCAATGTGGAGGGAGCTGGCGGTATAGTTAGGATCGTAATTTTCTCCAGCCTCCCCGTCACCGTAACAAATATCTATATTAAAGCGTCCATCATTTCCAACATGGCGAAGCCTGATTGATGGTGCCAATTTGTTACCGGTTGGCTATGTCAAATTCTGCAAATGAATCCCGGTCCTGAATCTCTCTGTATCCCCCCAAGTCTCACATCCCCCAATGTCGATAGAACGGGGGAAAAAAACAATACAAATTCGATGAAAGACATATTATTGACAAAAAGTGTGATAAAAATCTCAGCATGAATAAAAACCTAAATTCATATTGAAAGAAAACAAGTTAAAGTATGATAAACACGTTTTTGCTTTCTTAAGAAGATAAATACGGGAAATGTGTGGCATAGTAATGGCATATCACATGAGCATGCATTTGTAGAAGACGTCGTTGACACGATATTGTTGAACTGAGAAAGTTCTTGTTTACTTGTCATTCCATCCCCATAGCATACGAATACATGATGACACACGTGTGAACAATTGTTGGAATAGGAATTGAACGCGATGACGTCATTCAAACATAGTGCATATCGGACGTCGGATCTTGTAATAACCGAACAAGTAAAGGTACCGCAAAACACTCGATTGTAGCCGTCTCCAGATAGGGTGCAAACTGGATTGCAAATTCCGATCAGGACTCTTAATTTGAAGCTGCCATACCGGTAGAATTATGCAGCCTTTAAATTTATCATTTCACGTAAAGTATAGTTACAACCTTTCTGTTATATTACAATTACAAGTTTTACGGTGTCTAGTGTCTCATATGAGCTGAACGTCATTCAAATGAACTGACGAAAATCCTTTGTTTTATGATCCATTGGTATTCATCGTCTATCAACAACGTCAGCAATATTTATTGAAACTAACAAACGCGATATCAGCAATTCGCAAGACAAGTAATCACATTCGTGGTTTGATACTGTCGGCTCGGCTCGTAAGTCTCCACAAGAACAAAAGTTGAAATTATAAAATTAGTTACTATCAGTTTACAACTGCGGAACTCTTCCAAAAAGACAATCTACTCTGACCAAACATTTTTCACTGTATTGTTAAGGGGGACAAAAAGGAAAGAGTGATTTGAACTAAGGACCAGTCTATCAGGATTTCTATTTCGAGGAGGGTAAGGGGGAAAATTACTTGTCAAGGAACATATGGGCTTCAATGCCGTTAATAGAAAACATCCCACCAATCTTTACAACCCACAGGAATCAAATCTGGGAATTTATTTGTTATTTTATGAAAATAATATTTCCTAAAAATTACATTTCACATTATATATTGTAGCAGTAATCGAGACAACCGCAATGACTTGGTTCTTCAAGGCCTTTGTTTTCTGCAGCATCGCAGTCCTGGTGGGCTTCATTCTTGAGGTCTTGGGTGGTGTCAATAGCACACTATACGAGTGTAAAAGTGAATGCAAGGCAGAACCGGATGACTACACATGTGGGCGGGCATATCATAGAGAAAACGGCGAACCTAACGGTAAATTGCTTCCTTACTATCAATGGCTGCGGAATGAGTGCGAGAGGAAGTGCTTCATGAATGGAAGTAAGAATCTATACTCCACATATGAAATAAAATACCCGAACATTGTGGGTTGCCTGAGTAAATCTAATACTAAATAATTTTACCGAAGGATTCGAGAGGGTGGAGATGCACCATTGTACAAAGGACGGTCAAAATTACACAACCTACAGGTGCAATACTTACCGAATGCGTCAGTCACTTTTTCAAAAGTGTGCGAGAAATGAATCAATGAATTATTGAGACCTAAATTTGTAATTGCTTTTGAATAACGAATAATGACGCCATAAATTCTAAAATAAAAATTGAAGGATTTAATACTTATCTAATTTGTAAATTAAACACTGTGCATTACATTGTATTTGTACATTTTTATTACTATAGAGATGAAATTTAACCTGCATCTAGGGTTCAATCATTACCATACGTAAAAAACAGCCAACGGGACAATTCACAAACTAATAAGATATAGATATTAAACAGTTTTATAGTGACATATCTGATCAGCTCCAAAAATTAATACAACAATATACCAGTTGCTGAAGAGCATTTTTGATTCAGGATTACCATAATAAATAGTTTGAGTTCACGAAAGCAAGAGATTTCTGATTTTCTAAAATTATTTTTAATACATGCACCACAATGATATATTTTGATATTCCCTTTTTAAACCTATTTCTAATGTATCCAGAATTAATGGAACCAACGACGGAACATATTTTGGCAATACGCATGGCATACCAGCGAAAAGTATTTTGATATAATATATTGCAAATCCGAAATTTAACTTTTGCACTGTCCAGTGACATTTTCGGACTTGTTCACTTCTCAATACAATTTTAAAACCATAAAAAATTAAGGCAGTACATGAAATATACCAATATAATAATTGTTCACAGCTAGAGTAATTACTGGATAAGTTTAACAACAGAAAAGGCCACCCCTTTGAAGCTAAATTTCTTACGCTTATATATAGTGCAATGTCCATTGCAAAAGGCGACTTCTAGTCCTTCCTTCCGGATTGGATACGTTGGGAAACCCCTTGGTGTGACCATGGTACCACCGCCCGTCACCTCAAACACAGATATCAGATCGATTGCTACGCAGGGCCGCACCCAGTGGAGGATGTTGAACTCCCTCCAAATAAAAGTCCCGTCTAAGCGCACATTGAAAAACCGAAAGAAAACATTTTTTTTGCAATTTAGAAACAAATTACAGAGCAGATTCAGTTTATTCCATAATTTTTGGTTGTATACTTACCCTCGGCATGCGTTCATTCCTGTTTGCATCGCTGTAATAAGTCTCGGCCGTGCGGATGTTGAGCTCGTACGATCCATCTTCGGTGATTGGTACCCGATATTTAATGCACTTGCCGTCGCCCCTTTTCTGATTCTTTCCGAAGATGAGGGT
>JAQIXQ010002007.1:0-11988 GCA_034700485.1 Pseudosinella alba | reverse complement strand
GGAGTTGTAAGGTCCCTGTCAGCCAGGAACCGAATGAAAAAGTGCGAACAAGAATACTTCTCAGCTCAGGGTTTATATACCCTTGGGCTGAGTCAAAAACAAACAGAACAACCAAACTAAAAATAGCATATCATAATAATTAAATATATGTAATATGTACATCTTCTTTGGCAACCATTTCTGAATGGTTGCCACAACAAACAAAATACAAACAAACAACGGACAGACAAAATGACAACTACGGCTACAGACTAACCTACTTGAACATAAAAGTTGCATATTAATGCAAAAGAGCTACCTGTCAAATAAGGTAAAATAAGATAAGCTTTGGGTACTTCTGCTGCTGCTACCGCTCCACTTGACAACTCGACAGAGGACGACGATGATGACGATCCTTCTTCCATCCAAGATCCTTTGTCTCGACGATGTCTCGTGGCTTGACCCCCATTCCAAGGTCCAACCAATCACCCCAAGAAACCCAGAACTTTTCCATTCCCGTCCCTACTCCTGTGATGATGCAGCAACTTCTACCACCCATCTACGACCAGAACCATATCATATCATGACTTCCCCGCATGACATAATCCCGACCAATGTCCCAAATAATATGCAGGAACCCTCCCTGCCAAATCCAAGCTCCCATTGTTTCACCGTATCCCTCCCCGGCATCCTTGCTACATATGTGGCCATCCCTTCATAGCCCACAAAATGCTTCCCACCCATCGTAGGAAGCCCAAATAAAAGGGACCCAGTAGCCCATACCAATACCTTCACGGTGGAACCCAAAATGACTGCGAAAATGTGACCCTTGAACCCTAAATCCCATACAATAGGCAAATACCTATTATTAGTATTGATTAATGATCATGACATGATTGACAAATAATTGGCACTGAAAACATCGTGGGATCATGAAATGAAATGAAGTAAATTATATCAATGAAGAATCCATTGTGCAAGTAGGATTTATTTTAATTACTATTTTAATAAATTAATTTTTACACAAACCCAATCAGAAGTCATCATAATAAATATTTTTTTAAATGGAATTCATCCAACCATGAAGTTGCTACTCTTCTTGACACATTTCTTCAAAAAGCTGGAATACACTTCCCCCACTGGGCAGTCAATCGGCTGAACGGGTCTTGCAGTACTTGTCTCCCTTTGTGTCCTTGAGAATGAGAAGTCATTATTCAAGGGAGATTGTTGCGTCCCACCCTCCTACAGATAGTAACAAGGACATGAAATTTACTGCAATTTATTTAGTTTAAACTAATGGGAATATGAATATTGTGTAATGTTATCTCCATGTACTAACCGTGGGCTCCAATGCCGATGTTGTCCCTAGGACCAAAGACAACGTAGCGATTATTACTACGCACGAAACCAGACACTTTCTCATTGTTGAATATGTCGATGGCACAGCAAATATCATCAACGACAGAGATAGGTAGCAACTATATTGACAATGGAAGTCGCTGATGGAATTCCCTTTCTATGTAATCACGTTATTTTAATGATTAAATCCAGATCCAATGAGTGATATAATTATTGTGGGCTTGAGAGTGCGAGAGGGACAAGATGAGGCGAACAAAATGAAATTGGCCTATCCAAATGTAGTCATGATCATGAATGCGTCTGTCGACGGAAGAAATGAAGAAGTTCAGTTCGGATGGTCAGTTTATTAACCTCTTGGATCAAGTGAGAAGAGAGATGAGATTAATGGACGTAACTGAAGTGAGGATGTAATAAAGTGATGGGAGCTGATGTAATAAAATAATAAAAATTAAATGTAATAAAAAATAAGAGAGAAAAAAGCACAGCGCAAGAGAAGGTGCAGATTCAAAAAATGTATGGATGTTGGGGAGCTTGATGTACTAATCAGGAAGTTGGATATGAAGCGGAGCGAGGCGAAATGGCTACTGAACCGGGCTATATATACAACCTGCTCTAGAGCTAAATATTACGACCTGAAGCATGGAAAGGGAAGTTGTTTTTGTAGCTACTATACATTGATGAAACTAACGGATGAGTCGCAACATTATCTTAAACTAGGGGGAAGTTATACAACAAGTATAGCCCGTAGCAGTCACGTCCCCAGCAGACGATCATCGCTACCGGCATATTCCTCCCCCAGATTTATGACGATTCGTCCACTGAATAGGTATGACATCTCTGACCATTTGAAGAACGTACCTGATGGTTACGACAAAGTGGAATTTGATGAGAGGTATTCAGTGATAATCATTTATCGCTATTCAGCGATGAAATGAATTAGTAATTATTAATTATTGGAGTTGGTTTTTGTGCGGAATACCTTCCGATCTGAACCAATATTTACATCGAGGTTCCGATCCCGATCCCATGAGGCATGGAACGTTAGCAGATTTCATTCGGGTAAATACGAAATGATAAGTTGGCATGTTTGTTAATGACTTAATCATTATGGGATGCAAAATGAAAACGACGGATCCATTTCTTAAATTGTATCATTATGCAATATATTTTGCTCGAATAATTAATCTGTGGTGAGGATGCTCTCGGTAAGCAACTTCATAAAACACAGCTATATGAAGGAAATAAATATTTTATATTTTATAAAAATGTGCTAAAACCAGACTCAAATGTCATCTTTCATGGTCATAATAAATGCATTCAAAACGTGTGCGCACAATTTTTTTCTCGAAAACATACTTCTTTATTAACAAGATATTTTGAATTAATGGTATTCCTATCGTGTCACTTGTTTGCGAGCCAAATCTTTGACGTGGTCAAGAAGATTGATGATTGATGGCAAATAGTAAATAATTCACACTTTTGGCAAATATCGTCATAAATGTACAAAATTTTATTTCTGAAAACATAATTTTATGTCATTATCTGACAACATCTCAAGAACTATATAAATTAGTTACTTATTTTGGGTGCTTCGGGATAAAGTGCTGGCCGCTACAGTCCAGATGAGCGTTTTTATTGTGTCTTCGCAAAGTCTGGGGCTGCGTGAAGCTCAGGTGACATTGGTTGCATTGATATCTAAAATTTGCGTGAATACTCAGATAATGGAATTCATACCCCTGTTTGAATAGATATTCCTTTCCACATGTCCCACATCGAAATTTTTCCTGAAGATGAATACTTCTGTAGTGGAGTTCGAAACCCTTGTAAGAATGGAACGTTTTAGGGCATTGACGACAAGTAAATTTGCCTTTGGCCCCGTTGATGGTATACTGACCCTGTGGATTTCCCAAAATCCCAGGAATTTTTTCTGGTGGAGGGATGACCGGGGGAATACCCTTCCCTTTCAATTTGTTGCTTTTGCAATACTTAGTAAAGGATCGGGCTGGCTGAATGGCATTAGTTTGTGTAGATGATGAACATCCAGTTGGTTCCGTATATTTTAGTTCTGACTCGTCCTCGTCATCACTATGACAGCTTGCATAATTGTGCAACTCATTCCAATCACTATTTTCTTCCGTATCAGGTGATAAGTTTGGAAAATGCTTCTCCAGCTTGACCTTGTCTATGTCAATTTCCATCCGCATGCCATGTGAGTCTGGATTTGTAGAATCAGAAGAACCGTGGGAAGCTGTTTTATTCCAGGCGGCGGCTTTTGTAGATGTTGACCTATGTCTCGCAATTTCAGTCTCAATGTCGTTCTCGGTCATATTTTGCATCCTAATTCGGGGATATAAGCGACTCAACATTTTGGCGCCTATAAAATACAAAAAGGTAATTTAGTCAATTATTATTTCCGGACTTACAAAATTTGAAACAAATTGCACAAGTTATATATGAAGGACACCCACATTGATTTTCCGCCTCGGCCCTCAACACCTCAGCAATTTCCAGTTTCAGCAAATCGTCCGAATTTGATTCTCCTCCTAAAGCCTCATGAACTTTCTCTCTCTCGTCAGTATGCCTAGCTGTCTTCAACTTCTGGTGAATTTCATTAATACAAGAGTCTACTTCCAATCTGATTTTCTCCAGGCGTCTTTGCAGTCTCAAAAACTTTCCATATAACTTTTGACATTCCTCACATAGGTCGGTCTTTAATTTGGAGGTTCGAACCTTGGCCAGTAGTTGAGAAGGGATTAAGGACTTGTCCTGGAATACCTTCCTCATGTCCATCTTCAGGAACGTGGCAAGACACTCAACAGAATACGCGGAGGTCGGATCAGGCTGATTCTCTGGAACCAATTTAATCAGTGGGGGTGATACCGGATCCATGCAAAGAAAGCAGTGACCTTTTGTGTCCAACAAAAACTCACTTTTTGGGTCGCGTCCCATTTTGAATGGATCTGTATTTCAGCAATGGAAACCAAAATAATTATTATTGCATAAACCTGGGGGCAAAATTGAACTTAATTTGTACGAATTCAAATTGTATGACACATACAACTACACGTAACTAACTACCTACTTTGGCTAGGAATGTATTAGCTTGTTGTGATTTTCAATAATAATAAAATAATACAAAAATTGGGCTGCTTTTTTATTCAGTATATTTAAATCAAAATCCCGATGGAAAGTAAAGGTTAAAACTCAAAATATTGTTTTTGTCTGTGATACGCCAGCTATGCTGTCTCTGAGTTCGCTGCTTACTATTTATTTTTCTTCTGTAACAGCTTTTATATTCACACAATGTATTGCCTGGTCTGAAATATGTACTTACTTTTACTTGAGTAGATATGTGTCATCCTGTCGTCCTGAGTGTGAGTTTATCTCTACCATACCAAAATAGTAGTCCATTCCATATTAGTTTGCATTGGTGCGATGCATGACAATTGTGGGTCTAATTGTAAGTTTTTTTTGCAAAGTAGGAAACAAAGCAAGCCAACAAGTTTCATTCAGAAAAATCTGCGCCTAGAAAAAATGAATCTTTTCTCATGAAACAAATCTTCTAAGGCCGCTTATCGTTAGTAGATTGGTATCTTTAATATGTGGATTCCAAGTATTTTTAAGTAGTTTTGTATTGTAATCGAATTTCTACTATAGTGTGATATTTTTGATATGTAGTATTGAATAAAAATATGTTTTCACTTTTAAGCAAGTGCTGATTATAGCGACCATCGATTAAGTGTCATATCTGCGGAATGGAGGCGGTCTATTAGTATAAAAATACATTTGAGAAAGATGCATCTGAAAAAGCGAGATAATATGCGAGTGTCGAGTATTGATTGGTGTGTATTTGATACAATTAATAAATGATTGACACGGATAGCAACTTTTAGAATATTTGTGTACAATTTTAATCCTGGAAATATAATTTACTTCTTTATCTCACAAGATCTCTCGAATTACATGTTTTTCTTATTTTGTGGGTTTTGGTGAGTCAAGTCTTTGTCGCGATGGTGGTTTCGCATATGCCTATTCCTAGACGAGGACTGTGTAAAGGATTTGGAACAAACTCTGCAGGAAAACATAAGGCCCAAATGTGCGCTTTTCTTGTGCCTTTTCAAACTCCGGGGGTGCGTGAAGCTCTTGGCACACTTCCCACATGGAAATCTCAGACCGGCGTGAGTGGCCCGAAAATGAATCTCGTACTCCACTTTCTCTAGATATTCCTTTTCACATGTTCCGCATCCAAATTTTTCCTGAAGATGAATACTTTTGTAGTGACGCTTGAAACCATAGTAAGCTGCGTATTCATGAGGGCAACGCTGACACCTATATCGTTTTGATTTCGGATCTTGGATATATTGTCCTTGTAAAGTTTCCATTTTCATTGCTATTTTTATCGGGGGAGGTACGACTCCACAATGTCCGCGGTTTCCATTCTTCTTTATTGCTCCGTGTTTAATATTGGAGGATTTATGCTTCTTAATAATATGCGTTGTTGAAGATGTCGAACTTTCAGGGGGTTCCGAATACTTCAGTTCTGGCTCATCCACATCTTCCTCATCCTCATCACCACTTGAGATTATAGAATTGTGCAATTCATCCCCATCACTAGTTGCTTCAGTATTGGGTGATAAGTTAGGAACATGCTTCTCCAGCTTGACTTCACTTATATCGATGACCATTCCATTTGAGTCTTCATTTAAAGGTTCAAATGAACAATGGGAAGGTGTGTCTTTCCGGGTGGCAGGTTTACTAGATTCCAGCGTAAGTTTCAGAATTTCGGATGCAATGCCTTCGTCGGTGATTTTTTGCAGCTTTATTCGGGGAAATTGGCAACTCTGCATTTTGATGCCTGTAAAAAATACAAACAAGTAATTTTGTCAAATATTTTGTATGGACTAGCAAACGTACTAAATTTAAAACAAATTATACTTTGTTGCAAAGGTAACTCACATTCATTAGCCGCCACTTTCCTCAATACCTCAGCAATTTCCAGCTTAAGTAAATCGTCCGAATTAAGCCTACTGCCTAAAACGTCTTGAAATGTTTCTCTCTCTTCCTTGTTATTTGCCTTCCCCAACTTCTTCTGAATTTCACCCAGACAAAAGTTTATTTCCAGTCTGATTTTTTCGAGGTGCCTTTGCAGTCTCGAAAACCTTTCAGATAACCTTAGACATTCCTCACATAGCTCCGTCTTCAATTCGGAGGTTTGAACCTTAGCCAGCAATTGAGGAGCGATGGAGGAGGTGTCCTTGAAGACTTTCCTCATGTCCATTTCCAGAAACCTAGTCAGATACTCAATAGTGTAGGTGGTGGTCGGGTCAGGTGAATCATTCGGAGCCAACTTTACCAGTGGAGGTGATACCGGATCCATGCAAAGAAAGCAGTTACCTTTCGTGTCCAACACAAACTCACTTTTTGGGTCACGTCCCATTTTGAATGGATCTGTATTTCGGCAATGGTAACGAAAATAGTTAGAATTGAACCACACTTTGGGACACCTACGCTTAACTCAAATTTTTAATAACCTATATAGCTACTTCTTGCTAGTATGGAAGTAGTAGCCTGAAAAAATGTTTAATCGAAATAAAAGAAAGGTGGACTACTTTTACTTTATTAAAATTACCAAATCCTCCACCAAATGGAAAGTTGATGAATGAATGAGAGAAAGTTCAAAACCCAAAATATTGTTTTTGTCTGTGATATACCCGCTCTATTCTGTGTGTTGCTCGCTGCATATTATTTATTTTCCTGCGAAAAAACAGCTTTTATATAAGTGTAATGCCTTGCATGGCTTTCGCGGGACACACTTTTGCTTGGGTAGACTTGTAATGGATAGCAGATTAGCAGTCCATCCAATAATACTTTGCATTGGCTCAAGTTCTATAATAAAAACTCTAAAGTGAATGTGGTAGCTTGGCTTTGTAAGTTGGTAGGGAACAAAGCCACCAAACTAACTTGCCTTATTGAGATGAAAATGGACCAGCATCCTTGATATTCGGTAAACTGGCCTTTCATTTAAGTTGAGTGAGGAGTTTTGCAATTGCAATGATATGAAAATAGTCAAATTGTTTGATAAGAGATTGGTTTCGAGTTACGGAGAGTGGAGGCAATAGCAAAAAATGATTCGATATTTTTTTATACTCTCGTTTTATTCTATGAACATCAGTATCCTTTAGTTTAGAGTATACATTAAATTATAAATGTATAACATTTAATTAAAATAATAATAATATTATCGTATTGATAATTGAATACATGCAACATTTTTTAACACAATCTAAATTAGCATTACTGACGACGGAAGGTAGTAACCGACACTGGTCTAAAGGGTACAAATCTTCCCAGTTTTACTGTCTGCAGAGCTGGTAGTGCCTCCCAAATTTGCGAGTTGTATACATCCCTCACGTCCAGTAGCACATCCAATCTAGGAACTGTCGGTGGTGACGGCTCCACCTCAGCCCCTCGTACAGTGAGGTAGAGGGTGACCAGGTTGGGCATTTTTAGTAGGAATCTATAAGGGAATGGGTTGCTCCCTTCCAAGGGCTCCCGAAAGGGATCATCCACCATAAGGCCCAATTTCAAACTTTTAATCGAGGTCAATTGGCGCACAGGGCGGTCAACCTCTTCGGAGCTACTCGACTCACTCAACTTGATCCCCACTCCACAAATATGTAAATTGCGGAGTTGTGGGAATGGGGATAGCCAGTGAAGGATGTCCCTGTCAATTGTACAGCTTCGAGTGGATGGGTTACCCAGCCCCTGTGATGTCAATGGCGGCTCAATAAAAATCAATAGGGTTGATAGGAAGGGGGTTCTGGCAAGCCAATTCTGGAGCACCCCACCAAGCCTCTCTAGTGGCAACTCATATTGAAGCTTAAGGTACGATAGTTTGCGGAACGGTCCAATATCTTGATCCAGTAACGGCGAAGCAGAGTCCACTCTCATTCCCAGCTCTGATATCTGATCACATAAGGACATGAGGATCCATCGAAGAGTATTTGTTGGTACGTGAAGCTGGATCATATCCAACCCCTCCAGGGTTGTAGGATAAAGTGTGGGAAATTGTGAGCCAATCTCTTTGCTTGGGCCCTTCTGGATGATAGAGTCGCTCACTGCATCCATCTCCAGTCCATACCCTTTTAGAATCAGTGTCCTGATGTTCCTAGCCTTTCTGAAGACTTGACTGCACAACATGTTTATGAACTCAAGTAGATTAAAGTAGGTGGGATGGATCCCGTCCGGGTTGCGTGTAAACGTATTCCACCCAAGTCTAAGTACCCTGATATGATGACCATATTTATCCAGAATGGTAGCAATTGGTTCCCAAAAGATCGGCGTTGGGTCCATGGTCGAGCAGGGAGCTCCGATGTCCACGCATCCGCCCTTGAACGGGCTTCGGTGAGCTGGTTGTCCACTAACGAGATGAATAAATTGCCCAAGCTTATCTTCTCCAACCAGAGGGGTTGGTTGGCCAAATGGAAATTTGGTATGCCATAAAGCTCCTTGGGAATAGTCAATCCTGTCCATTTCCGGCAGACCTCTCACTCTCACCATCCATCCCGACGTAGCTTGGTCCAATGAGCTGGACCAACGTCTGCTAACAGATCTGATTGAATAGTAGTCACTCTGATTGATGTATTCTAGCAGACGTGGCATCGCCTGTCAAACAAACATAAAACAAAATTATACCAAAGTTAATTGAGTTGAAATTAAATGGTTGTCATTATTGGGAGCGGCAATGGGTATTTTGAGAAAATATCTGGGGCAAGAAACGCCAGCCATTTAAATTTTATTTTCCTCACCCCATCGATAAGCCAAGATGCCTTCTTTTTGGTCACTGCCGTCGAGATTGATGGAAAGGCCAACAGGATGTTGTGTATGGTATGGACATCTGTGACCATTTCCAGGATCATGATCCAAATCTAGCATGAAAATAGTGTTTAATTAAATATTGGCATGCCTTAAATATTCCATCACAATTTAAAATAGTTTATGAGAATTTTTAGTAAAAGAAAACAATTACCTCTTCTGGAAACAAGAACTCAGGGTGTCGGTTCATGGTAGGGCTTAGTTCGGAAATTATGGAAAGAAAATGCTCCAAACTAGAAGAAGCTAATTGTAAGATTTTTGTTTAAAACTGGCAAAAAACCTAATCACTTCAAGCTTCCTTCAGGCAATTATTCAACAAGAGTAAAGGAATGGAACCTTTCAAGGCAAATGTTCACCAGCGACTCCTACATAACCAACCCGTCTCAAGCCTTCAGTATCACTGATCCCTTTTTATAGCTGAGCAAGGGGCCAACCGCACAAAAAAAAGTCATGCCCACTTCGTTCAACAACTAAAAGCTAATAAGGTATGCATGTACATAAAATGTATTTAAGGTTTAACTAATCCCATTTTGGGGTTCTGGGTTTTTCCACACAAAGTAGGCAACAAGATTCCTGGAAGGGGATAAACTACCAAAAGGACCCTTCATAGTAAGTCACGTAGTTAAATCATCAACCAAACGTTTTCCACTCAGATAAAAATAACGTATAGAAATGTGATTATGCATAACTTATCTTCCTTCCTAAAACAAAACTTGTAGGTAGTTCATTAAAATATTATGAATTGGGAATGGGGACGATGGCAGCTACAGATTAAGTGGAGCTCCCTTTGGATTGTGAATGCATTGAATGAATTTAGTTCATTAGTAAATGCATTCCAAATATTTTTCTTTTTATTACAAAGTTTAGAATGGAATTATACCACCAATCGAGGATAATGCTTGAGTAAAGCAATTTGTTTTAGACAATAGTTCAAATTTTCAATATTTTCGAAAACGATGAATTGGACAGGAATTTGCATGTATGTATATTAATTAATCGCTGCTTGCTTCATGGAGACTGTTACTTTCATTGTTTTTTATGCAAATAAACATTTTCCGCAATAATTTTGTATAGCAATCCAATATACATTTATCAGGGTTGAATAATTGATGGGAGGTGGTAATTAAATTAAATTACCAATTAATGCGCTTTCTTAAAAATATAATTGAAATACCAATTAAATTACCCGATCATATTTCAATCATTCAAATAAATTACCCGATCATATTTCAATTATTCAATTAAATTAATGAATAATTCAATTACATTTCAATTAATCAATTAGTTTGTATTTTTGACCATGATATTTGTGCGAATATAATTTTCCATATTTTACTAAAGATATTATTTGAATACTTAGCGAATTTTTGAAACATTTTTGCTTTCAGCATTCACCGATTGAAATTCACCTTATCTAACCTACCTAAATACCATTATCCATTATTACCAAAAACCTAAATCATTTCATGAATTCTACCTATGATCAGTCCAGGTAATATTCTAGTCATTTTTTAGCCAATATTAAGAGGTATTCTACCCAAAAATGAATTGAATACTCTGTCCATCACAAAAAGGTAACATAAATGTCCTGTATCGCATGAAGACTCAATTTCTCAGAAGTAATAGTGCTTACTGCATGCAGTACACTATTTGCTCTCAGAATTTTTTATATCCTTCTCTCTCATGTTTGCTTAAATGCATTTTGACAATGAAATTGCATATGTGCCTATTGGAAAATCATGAATATGGCTGCACATGTAAAACCTAATCTGAAAGATTATTTTTTAATATATTTTATTTTGCCTTTATAAAAGTATTCAATTAAATTACAAAATACCAATTAATGGGGGCTTCGCAATTAATAAATATCAATTAATGGCACGGTCAAAATTTTATTCAATTACCAATTATCAATTACTTCATTGGTAATTGAATTAACGAAATTAAATTACTATCAATTAAGTTATGCATCCCTGAAATTTATGCTTTGAGAAGTAGTTATTTTCACTTTTAAACAAATGCTCATGTCGTACGTTATTTTTTGCCATGATCCAACACATATTATTACTCAGGAAATAAATGGTTGATCCCATGAGCTCAACCTAAGGTAGTACGTATGGGGGAAGTTGGAATTAACTGACATTGACAAGTGACGTATCTGCAGGTCAAACAGTCTGCTAGCGGTTAGTAAAAATAACAAGTTGCTAGCCATTTACACTCGTTGAGTCAGTGCTAAATAGCTTCGCAATACAGTTGCGTCAGTTAATATATTTTACTGCATTGCATATGACATGACGTTTTCTCCAGCTCCAAGCCGCACGTAACTACGAATTCGAAATCACTTGCGTTGTTGGTATCATGTACAATGCCTCAATTTGCATTCATTGAATACATATTTGCATGGTTACTACATCTCAATCAAAGTTTAAATCTTCATCAGTTATAAATTCGGTTGCAATTATCCGGTCCATCCTTAGTTTCAACTTGATTCTGGACGAAGTCAAAACTTAAAATTTTACGTAACAAAATGGCAGCCAAACTCACCTCTGCCTTGGCTGTTTTCTCCGTGTTATTTATCGCAGGCAAGTTTATCATTTTAAGATATAACCATATCACAGAGAAAAAGTTCTGAAATATTGCAATCATATTTTTTTTCATAGAGCTTAATTAACAATTTATATTCGTCTCGGTATTTTTTAATTTGTTTAGGAGACCTCTCATTCTTTAAATCGGTTGCTGCTTCCGATGACACGTTCTTCATAGCAACAAGTGGGA
>JAQIXQ010002006.1:0-11992 GCA_034700485.1 Pseudosinella alba | reverse complement strand
GGCCAGCACATCAATCGCCTACTGTACCCGCACAGCTTACAGATCCCATCCTCCAATCTCCAACAAAGGCCTTCCTTAAGTTTTGGGTAGTTGGGTGAGCTAGTCCATCCATTTGCATATGAATAGGGACTGAACAGCAACAGCATACACTCTCTCCAACTCCAATACGCCAATTGAGTATGTGAACAAATTAAATATTAAAAATGAAAACGAACTTACGAAACACAAAATTCGAATTTAAAACTATTTCCGTAAAAAATTATTACACAAAAATTACATCACTGTATATAGTTTTAAAAATACTATAAGATAGTGCAAAAATTAATTTTTACTTCACACTATTTCCATAGGATAAAATCCCGATTAGCTCCACACCTTTTTCGCTCCTGCTTTGAGCAAATTGTGCAGGAATATTTGGGAGAAGATTTGTGCAAGTCCATGTGGTTCCTTAAAATATGTGGGACTTGAAGCTCTTCCCACAGTCTTCGCAGGAGAAAGGCCTCTCCAAGGAATGTACACTTTGGTGAGCTTTAAATTCTGACGACGTCGTAAATGACTTTTCGCAACTGTCGCAATGAATTGGTTTCTCATTCAAATGGATGGAAATATGTTTTTGAAGATAGGTGAGGAATCTTCTCCTGGAGCACATATCACACTGGAACTTTCTCTGTCTATTTGGGTCGTGAGTTTCCAGATGCACTTTGAGACCTTCTTTTGTTGGCGACTCGTATGCGCAGAATTTGCAAAAATGAGGACGCTCTTGAGTATGTGAACGAATGTGATTGCCAAACTTATCCACCTTATTCCATTCACAGAACGGACATTGACGTCTACGTTTATTTCCAGTGTCGTGCATGCGTCTGGTGTGATCCGTTAGTGAGCGTTTTAATTGGAACGTGACACTGCAAATTTCACACCTAAAGTTTCTTCCTTTCACCGTATGTGTCAGAAGATGCTTACTGTAATAACCCTTCCTTCGAAATTGCATGCAGCAAAATTCACATGAGAAGTTTCCCTCGCCTGAATAAATCTGTTTATGGCGCTGGAGATTCATTTTTCGCTCAAATTTCTTTTCCATGTCTTACTAGTTTTGATTTGTTGACCTAAAAGATAAACGAATTGATTAGTATCCCAATATAAGTTTCTCTAACAATAAGCAAGATTTATTCTTCTTTTATGGTAGGTAACTTGCCTAATTTCTATCTACCTTGTACAACGAATAAATGTTAATGATATGAATATTCTTGTCACGAATTGATATGATAGATCATAAGTTTATCATCTCAGGCACATCATCTACATCCAACAATATATAAGCCCTAACAAATAATAATTTCTGAAAGGAAAAACATGAATCCTAATGCTTATTAATTTGCATTTAGGTAATGATAATTGAACTAATGCAGCTTGTTAATTTGTCAAATTCTACTGGTAAGAGCTAAGTCTATTCATTGGTAACTTTCTCCCCGCCTTGTGATCACAATGTTCAGCTTCCATCACGTAGTATAAACATTCCTATCCCCGAGAATAGGTTACCAACAAATGCATAATCACCACAAAAGGATTGAGCTAGGTGGTCCAGTTATAATTTACCATCACCAACCTTACCTTAACCCTTTATTGCTGGATGCCTAAATAAAATGCAGAAAAGTACGGAAGGGAAGGTTATGCTTAGTAGATAGTAGCATTAGGACCTGCAAAGAGAACCAGGAGGCTCATCCAAACACCTATCCTCATTTTGTAATAACAAATATGTATCATAATTTTTACTTTTTACAATCTTCCCATTCCTGACTAGAGACAAGTGCACGGTTCTTGATGTGAAGTAGCTTGATGAGTAAAGTTGGTGCTTCAATACTGCTAGTACTAACCGTAAGATGTGTAGTGACAACAATTGACTTATATTATACACTTGACAGAATGCACTGAGCAGAGTACTTTGTTTTGGTTTTTTGTTCATCTCGAAACTGTCTGAAAAATTAGCCCCTTAAATTACTCATCAAAACCGGACGGTTGTTATTGTATATGATGAGATGACGGGGAAGTTGTAGATAACATGGTTCTATTTGGGAACTTAATTTATAAAGATCATATTTTACCTTAAACTTTTACCGTAGTAAACTATTTGCGCTTTAATATTTTGGAATTGAATAGGTATGTTTAATTATACTAAAAACTGTTGAAATTTGAATCTAAAACTAGCTAATTTTGCTGTCGTGGAGTACAATGTTTGCTGGAAATTAGTAGGCAATGGTGCTGTGTGAAGCTACTAAAAATACGGTAGTTTGTGATCTCTATCTGTTTTTAATTCAGGGCATGAGGATAATGGTGCTCAAATCGGTCAACTCGAACTCATCAAACTGCAGTGTGTTCAGGAGTTGGATGTTCCACCATTGTGGCAATACGAAGCAGAAAACACAATTCTGAGGGAGGGATATTTCAGTCGTCCACCAAAACTAATTTAGTAAAAATACAAATGCATATGTCAGTCTTAAAGTCAGGTAGAAGGAAGCTCAACTTCATGCCAAATGATCCATATCAGATCTTGATGGATTTTCTTCCGTTCCTGGATTGGTCTTCGTCCTCGTTTTAATTTCCTGACTGGGATTGATTGCTATGACGCTGTTGCTATTTGTTTTCGAATTATTCATAAGCAAAATCAGTGTACTCAACTGGTTAACTTGGTTAGGATAAACATGATAAGTTTATTCAGGCATATTCTTGAATCTTGCGTGGAATGGCTGGCAAGCTGGATGCTATACTTTAGTATAGTAGTACATAACACAAAATTTTGCTTTATGTATAAGAGCAAGCCAATGATACGTTACATTCATTGATAACTCTAATTAGAGCTCAAAATTTGATATTGCATTTAAACCTTTGCCTACTTTCACTGCTAATAAATTATCAACTATTCATTTGCATATATTATTTGAAGGTTTCTCATTTTCTTGTCTTCGTATTCTTTGATATGGGTAAGTAAAATCAACTCTATTTAATTTGTCTTGACGGGAGCTAAACCGTTTTAGGCGGTAACAAAATTGCATATTCGTACAAAGGTATAATTGTCATATTCCTCCTCATCGCCACCGTCCGAATTCTCATCGTTGCCTTCAACGTAAATACCACCAGTTACCCCACGTTTAGCTCCACGAGTTGATGATGATGATGATTGTGGTTGATTGGCACCCACTGTCGCACATGTCATCCACAAGTGACAATAGTTGGGAAGCTAGGGGACATGTCCCATTGTCTTGTCCCGTAGTTGTGGTGGTTGGTTTTGATTCCCCTTCGCTTTCATTGACAAATGCTAGATTGGGTCTTCGTGTCTCGACGTTGAATTTGGGAAGTTCAATTAGTTTTGGTAGACGACTGAAAATATATCCCTCCCTCAGTATTGTGTTTTCTGCTTCGTCTTGCCACAATGATGGAACATCGGAGAACGCACTGTAGTTTGATGAGTTCAAGTTGACTGATTTGAGCACCATTTAATTCCTGCCCTGAATTAAAAACGGATAAGGATCACAAAATACCGTAAACCGCCATTTGGTCCACACCATTTCGTTACAGGCCACAATTAACATGGTACACATTCCACTTACCATCTAGTTGTTCTAGTGAGCTCACTAGATCGTCGGTCCTTTCTCCCACTTCAGATTTGAGTTTGTTCAACTCTTCCACACTCTGCTTGTAAGTTTCCAGCGCTTGAGTTGCCAAAAATAATTTTCGCTCGACCAGCAACATAAATTATACCCAACAGTATTCTCTTATTCTATTATATTAAGTATCTTGAATTACAAATTCAGACCAGAAATAAAACTTTATAATCACTTCAAAACCTTTTTCGTCTTTTCTCAGCTCAGGCAAAAGCACTTTAACAAAGGATTTTAGCTTCAGCTCGTAACCTTAATGAGCTATCCACATCCTCCAACCACATTGGCTAGGCTAGGTTGCCATAAGCATAACCACTTTTATCACTCCTTCGCTGTTGCATCGCTCATCCATCAGCATCATCCTCCTCCGGCTCACAGCGTCAGTCTTATGCCGTATTTGCACACTGGGAGTGGGTTCAGTAGAATATGAATTTTACGCACATCATTTATGAGCACGAGGAATATGACAAGCATGCCTTATTATTATCCAATTTTTTCAGACAATTGACTACTATGTGTCCTTAGTCCTATCAAATATGACATGCAAACTATTTTAAAAGACGAGAATCAAATACGAGACATGGAATAAAGACTCTTTATAGGAAAGGTTTCTACTTTGGAACAAAATTTATGAAGAACATATTATCTTAGCTTCTATTTTTGGCAACTACTAGGTAAACTTTGAGTGTGTCCTTAGTTCACTAACTTTCTAACTTCACTTTCTAAGTTCGAGTTTATTAATAATTTATTTTAAGCCACTGTGTAACAATAATTTTTAATAACAAACCTAATAGTAGTACATTATAGAATGACTGTCAGGGTAAAAATATTTGTGTAGTCAATTAATACTTAACTTAATTCTGACTTTACTCACGATCGAACCGTACACGCATAAATAATTCCGTTATTCTCGGAAATTAAGAGCCCAAAATGTTTACATCGGGATAAAGAGTTTGATTGAGCTGGAACATGTTGACTGTGATAATGCAATTGTGTTTACCATACTTTTAATACTGTTTCAACTTTGTATTAAACTATTTTCATTTAACAGTACTATTGGTAACCCTTAAATGTAAATGAGGATTTTTTGCGAGTTCACCAAATTAGCTTTATAATTGGACAAAATCGGGTAACCAACAAATCCTAATATTATCACTCCGTGGTAATACTCAATTGATTTTATTGTTTGTGTGGTTCCGAATGTGCATTTCCAAACCTCTCTTCTCACTTAGCTCCCTTCCGCAGATTTTGTAATCGTACACTTTTCCTCCATTATGGACCCGCATGTGAATTCTCCATTATGGACCCGCATGTGAATTCCCAGCTTTACCAATCTCCCAGTAGCCTTGTTACACAATTTGCAAATAAATTTCCTCTCATTTATGTAGACTCGTTGATGAACCTTCACTTCCTGTGATGTTTTGAAACCCTTCTGACACACTTCACACACAGGTATATTGCGGAGAGGATTTGTGTAATTCCATGTGATTTCTTATGACAACTTTGAACTTGAAGGTCTTCCCACATTCTTTGCAGAGGAAGGGTCTCTCCAAGGAGTGTTTACCTTGATGGACTTTTAACTCATTCAACGTCCGGAACGATTAGCTACAATTGGTGCAATTAAAATGCCTCTCATTCAAATTAGTAGGAATATGTCCTAAAAGATGACCCATGGTGAGGAATCGCCTGGAACAGAGATCGCACCGGAAGTTTCTTTGTCGGTCTGGGTCATGAGTTTCCAAATGCCTTTTGAGGCTATTTTTTGTAGACGTTTCATGTGAGCATAATTTGCAAAAATGGTGACAAAATAGGCACTGGTTCTTACTTTGATTGGCCGCTCGATGTACATATCGTGTGTGGCTGTCTAGTCCGAGTTTTAACTGGAATGTGGCACTGAAAATTTCACACCTGTGATTTCTCCCTTTGACTGTATGTCGTAGAACATGAGTTTTGTAATTCCTCCTTTCCAGAAATTCTTTGTTGCAAAATTCACAAGAGAACTTTTTATCGCCTGAATGCGTACGTTTATGGCAATTTAATTTTTTCTTTAGCCTAAATTCTCCACAAGAGTCGCACTGAAAGGCCTTCACTCCGGTATGAATGCAGAGAAAGTCTTCATGCAGATTGTGCAAGTAGAGGTTATGGGGGTCATTTCTTACTGAAATCATGTATTTATATATTCGTTATCATCATTGATGATGATGATGATGATGAGAAGAATAGTTGTGCTGCGGGGCATGATATAATGAGATGAGAATTGACTATATGACTTCCGTTCCATCCTCTTGGAGTAAATATGAATGACTGTCATAGTGTCATGGAAAATACAAATTCAAAGTTGCTTGAGTTTTATGCTAGTTATTAGCTCGTTCTTTTCAGTTTCATTCCAGCCACAGGATACAGTCAGTGGAGACACTTCAATTCTTTGTTACTTCTTATTTCTCTGGATTTGCATTTGCATTTTTGCCATCCCTGCTCCTGCTCCTCACCACTCTCCACCAAATTGCTGGCTTCAAGTAGATGGTAGAGGTAGCTTGACTGATTGTGAGTGAATCTCGACATCATCATCATCAGGAGCAGATTCTCCATATATTTCTTTATAAAAAAGGTTATTGTGGTGGCTTGGCTTGGTTTTTGACATCCTTTCTCGACTGCCAAGCTTTTTCGTGCTTGTGTCTTTGAGCTCACCTTGACTCTCCACATCAGTTAGAAGGGGATTTGCTTTTGGTCTGGAAAGAACTCTGAAAGTGATCCATGTAATATTCACACTGTTTATTTATATTCGGGTTCAACAATTGGACGCAATATATAGTCGAAGATGGACATGGATAAGCAGGTTGGAGCTATAGGTGCCGATGATGATCCACAGTATATTATTGATAAGATCCTCAACAAACGCATTGTTCGCAATAAGGTCCAGTACTACATAAGCTGGCTGGGCTATCCGAAAGAAGAAAACTGCTGGGTGTCACAGTCGGATATCTGTCCCGGGGAAGTCGAGGTGTACGAGAAGGGGTTGAAGATGAAACGAGAACGGAAGACTAACAAGAAGAGTCCCCGTCTCTCCGTAACGCCGATGAAGCGGAAGAGAACGCCCAATCTATATGTTTTACCGGGCAGCGACCCCGGCCAGGAGGATGCGGAGGAGGAGATTGTGGCGGTGGAGGAGGTGGTGGAGGTGGCAGCTTCAGAGTCGGGTGGAAGTCTTCCACAGAAGGTGAGGTTGAAGGGTTGGTCCAAGGTGAGTGGTCGAGTGGTGGCATGCTCAATTAGTAATAATTCTAACAGTATTTATTATTAAGCTGTTTCAAGACATTTTGGCACATATTATCGTTTCCATCATCATCTCGGAAGCTTTCACTATGAGCTCAACCTCACTGGAATGGAAAAAGTTGCTATTTTGTGATCACTTTAATGTCCAACTAACTAATTTAATTCTAATTTAATCGTAATCTAATTTAATTGTAATTCTGTAGTTTCTACTAGTTTCCCCATTGTACACGGATATGGCTTGTCATTTTTTAATTGTGATACATTTTTCAATTGATTGCTGCAATAAAGAAATATAATAATAATGATAATAATTACTTAAACTGATATATTTTCTCTTCGCCTCTTTTCAGGCATTGGATGGCTCCAGTGGCAGAGATGTGACCTACCCGTTATTGACCGGTTTCGCCCGTGGCCTTCTGCCAGACAAGATTCTTGCGATCGGGAGCCACGAGGTAACAGGGATGGTGATGCTGCTCATGAAGTGGAAAGACCTTCAACAGGCAGAGTTCGTGCCTTGTCAAGAGGTGAAGGAAAAGTGCCCCCAGGTTCTCATAGCCTACTTCCAGGAGTGGACGGTCTGGATATGAGGATTAAGATTACTTTCGCGGACATGAAGACACTCTCTTTTAAATCTTTCTTGTTTTCATACAAGTTAATCATTTGTGATTTGATAATTTATGACTGAAAAATAAATCACATTACAGAGTTTAATTAATCCGTTACATTGTCAATGAATTTATTTTATATATCAGCATTATGCGGATAAGTTTATCAGAAATGAATTGATATGATGTGGGGCTCAATGAAGATGTACGAGGGTCATTAGTGGCAATACTCATTGGACATTATTACTAGCGCGGTTCCGACTGCTCATTTCATATCCTCCGAGCATTTTAGCACAAGTAGAAATTATGGATGCACGATACTCCATGTTATGTTCATTATTTTCTTGATTTGAATTTATTTGTATTTTGTATCATACGGAATAGTAATTGGTTTTAACTTCAGTTTTTACAACAATAATTTCAATCGACAAGGCAATAATTAGACAATTTGACATTGCTGTCCGAACAACAACGGCGGAAATGATCAAAAATTAAAAACTATTATTTTCTAGATCTAGATTGCACGAGAGTGTTAATTACGGTAACGATTTAAAAATACTTACCTATAGGTTAATTTAACAATAATGATTACTAAAATCATTCTTTCTGCTCCGTTTCATTTTTTTGGATGAACTCGTTTGTGACGTTTCAAGTACTCCAGTGTTTTGAAATCCTTCCGGCAAATCCCACATTTGAAGGCCCTCTCATTGGCATGAACTCTTTTATTGTAACGGATTAAGCCAATTCGTTGAAAAAACCGTTTTGAGCAAATTGTGCAGGAATATTGCGGATCTGATTTGTGCAAGTCCTTGTGAGTTTTTAGCACACATTTGGACTTGAAGGTCTTGCCACAGTCCTTGCAGGGGAATGGCCTCTCCAGTGAGTGCAATTTTTGATGTCCTTGAGACCTGAGTTTGTTGGCGACTCAAATCGGCATAATTTACAAAAATGGGGACGTTCTTGAATGTGTGAAAGGATGTGAATGTCAAACTTCTTAAACTTATTCCATTCAAAAAGGCACTGGTGTCCACCGCCATTGATTGCTTGATGTATATTTCTGATGTGTGAATTTAGCCCGTGTTTTAACTGGAATGTGGCAAATATCGCACCTGCAAATGGTGCTGCAAATTTCGCACCTGAAGTTTCTTCCTTTAACCGTATGTCGTAGAATATGCCTTTTGTAGTTGCCCTCCAAAAGAATTGCTTTGCTGCAGAATTCGCAGGCGAATTTTTTCACGGCTGAATGTGTAAGTTTATGGGTCTTTAAGCTTTGTTTTAGTCTGAATGCCTTCCCACAGGTATCACATTTGAAGGCTTTCACTCCGGTATGAATGCTTATGTGATTTTTCAAGTCCCCTTTTCTTTTAAATGTTCTCGTGCAGATTGTGCAAGTAAATCGTTCAGTCCGAGTTGTGGGGGTTATGGGAGCCATCTTCTTACTGGCACTGCGTCTCTTCGTCTAGAAAAATAAATGGAACAACATTAGAAAAAATATCCATTTTACATTGGAGTATGTAGTCAATTTTATTAGTTTCTATTTCGATCTTCCAGTCCTTTGAAAATGACCAACATATTAATCAGGATAAGGAATATGAGAGAACTAAATAAAAGCACTCTAACCAAAAAAGGGGACCAGGGAAAAGTTGACGATGCTTGATGCGTTGCGTGAGCAAAATCTGATTAATTAGGCAATTAAGCTCTTATATATATATATATTATTATGTTCATGTAAATTAAATGAACCGATACTTAACTCAATAAAAGATTATCATGTCAACTTTGTTAACTACTCAAAAAAAATAATCTCCAGTCATTGCTTTGACATCATAACACTAATTGATTACTTTTCCTGTGCATCAAACAATAATACCAGGTTGGCAGTTATTAATTATGAGTCTTTTAGTCAAATCCTTCTGACGTACGCTATTTGGCACTCACGCCCTTCCACTCAAAAATGAAGAAAGATGCCATGCCATTTGCATGATGCGAAAGAAGACAAGCAGGGCCCCTGCGTAAGGATTAAAGGATTTTCCTTGTTTGTATATGGCACTTGTCGGTCGGATTATCTTGGAGCATCAAAAATATTCAAATAGAATTAAATTAGGATCAGTGATTTGATTATGATTAAATGATTATGATGATGGTTCGATTAACTAGATTCATGTTCTAGCTTTCAAGTAATGTTATGAATATAGAATATGATCATCTATTTTTATCATGAAACATGAAAGTTTGTAAATTAATTGGTAAGTACTTGATGATGAATTGGTAATTAGGAATTACTGATTGGTTGGTAAACTCGTAATTCTCAACCAAAAACTACATATATAAAGCTATAAACTGTAATGAACTGCCTATTACAATAATATGACAAAGAACAATTGAAATTCTAATCACGGTACATATATTTACATTATTTAGAAACTACTTTACGTGAGTGAAGTGCTTCCTTCGTAAAATATCTACATTTTAAATATCTTTACTATAAATATTTTGTAATATTATTTCAACAGTTTCCTCCCACATATTTTTAGATATTTTACCTACGCCTGATTTTGCTTATTTATGTATATTATTGTTATGTAAAGAAATCTAGATACTCCACAGACCAAGACTTGCTGGATCTAGAAAGTTCCCATCCTCATCCGTCATATAAAAGACTTCCTGTTGCTCCTCGCTCCCGTTCTCGACCCCTGCTTCCTCTTCCTGGAGGAGGGCGGAGACGGAGGGTAGGACAACTCCAGCTCCTGCTGAGGTGGCAACTCCATCCTACAAAAACAAATGAACGAGAAGACGTTTTTTTAAAATTAGTCTCAACTCAACAACCGTCACCCATTCTACTTCTAAATCCATATTATTATCTAGAAAAAGCAAAATCTATTTTCATATCGAATCTAAATCTAATTAGACCTACCCTTCCAGTAGCAGTTGTCAGTGTCATGCTTTGGGTGGCTCCTGCCAAAGCGCTGACAATTTGATTAGCGTTCTCGACATCCTCATCCAAGAAGATCCCTTCCACCTCATGTGGGTTCATGGGGAGAGTAATGGGGACACTTTTACTAGGCTTAACCATGTCCACCCTCAAGACAGTGTTGGATGGTTCGCCTCCCTGACAACATTGTTCTGGAGCAACGTTGTCATTGCCACCGTTCTCCAGACTGAGGAGCGACAAGAGCGGGGGACTTTTTCCCAGGCTCATCCCCATCACCTTGCTGCTGCTGCTGTTGTTGGGCTCCTACGGTTTGTCCCGATGCAGCTTGTGCCTGATCCTTGGGGGATCCATTTGGAGGGGATTGGGGAGCCGATCCCTTTGCTTCTGTTTTCTTTACATCCTGCACGGGTTCTGGGGGCGGGACTACTGACTCTGCTTTCTTTTCTTGTTTAACCACTTTACTTTCTTCCTTTTTCTCGTCCTTCTTCAGTTGTTCCTGTTCCCCTTCTTTGGCTTCCTTGCTTAAATCTTTATCGTCCGCTTTCAGTCTTATCATTGTCATAGTCGTCGTCCGCGTCCCACCATCATTGTCATGCTCTGCTGAGTCGCTATCAGAATTTGAATTGTAGGAGTTGGAAATCAGTGATAGGCTCATGATTATTTTTGTTTTTGGGAGGTGGGATATAGGTTATATCAATCCCTTTTAACTTTTACAATTAGCTGGGAGTTAATCTACTTTTCAATAATATTTTTGTCTGCTCAAAAAAAAAATCTTGTAAATAAAAACACTACTGCAGTAAGTACATATACCTATCCCGTGTAGCTCTGCCAACAAAAATGGAAGAAATGAAAATAAAAGTGAGCTTCCTGTTCCATTCCAACCCATAAGCTCTCCTAAGCTGTAGGCTTTTGGCTTCACAATGTCTCACTCACAAGACGGGACAAGGGAGACCACACATGCATCAATCATTTCATTAAGGGGATATATTTTTACGCATTAATTAATACAGGTTTGGCTTTATTCTGTCATATATATATAGATGCATCCAGCCAGAGGAGATATTCACAGGTATTATTGGCAGATTGGATATGATGGAGATTTTTTATATGATCTGAAAGACATCTCATAGAAGACATATTATATCCCACCCAGCTATAGAAATTCACTTAGATTGTCAGCTTTCTACTTTATAAATAATACAAAATGCTTTAAAAAGTACACCTTTTTCCCTGGATGCAACAAGCTCAAATAAACAATTACATTTAAAAACCACATAATATTTTTTTTGCGGAGTTAATTTACTTCGTCATTTAATATAAATATTTCAACAACATTTATAACATAATCAGCACAACAACAATTAGGAAAAATTGTAGAGAATTAATTATTTCGCTTCTTCGGACTTTGACTTGATCCTCTCCTGAATTGCCTTCTGTCCCTCCTTCCACTCCGGAAAGGACTCCAAAGCCAGCCGGACGAATCTGGATGTATTCATATCCCCAAGGACCCCTCCAACCCCGCTCTTCTT
>JAQIXQ010002005.1:0-11992 GCA_034700485.1 Pseudosinella alba | reverse complement strand
TAAATAAGTTTGGCTGTCATAAATTACACACAGGTGGAAATAATGAAATGGGTGGTTTGGTTAATGAACTATCAACTAGCTGTATAGAAGATATTGAATAAAAAGTGGTCTTAAGAGATTTTTTTTTTCAATTTCAATTCAACACCACCTCGGCAGCACTTTGCCATTTGTTGTTCTTCTTCCTCCGGTTATATGAAGAAAGAGCCATTTGGTTTTGCGGGTACCTATTAAACTCCTCCTGCACATATTCGAGAAAGCTACTTGATAGGCCAATAAATGTCAAATAGAGATGATTTAGTTGGCTAAACTTGTAATATAATGGGCGAGGTGAAGACAAAATACAAGTCTCAGAATCATATCAGCCCTTCTATGAATTGGATTCATTTCTCAAAATCAGTCTAAATTTGAATAAAATGAATCGGAATGTAAACGAAAGCTTAGGAAAACTTTTTTAAATGATCTGATTCAGTTAGCCTTTACCACCTACCATTGAGTGATTGAATGTCTTGAAAGTTTTCTGTTTTAAATTGATTTTGATGCTATATCGATTTTCAATAGAAAGTTCGTGATCATGATGATCCTTACGCCTGTATAATTAATATGAATACATGGTGGGGCACATAAATTGACAGATTCCTGCCGGCGGTGAGTTGAGCTGGAGATATCGTACTAATGACCAGGGAAAGTTACCAATATGAAATGCTTTCCCCATTTTGTTTCCCTATTTGAGCCAAATAAAAATAATACATAATAACGAGCTAATAAATTTTCAAGCATTCTGCTTGAAACCATTAACTGCCAACATTAATCAAGCATTTTAATGGAAAAATAAAAGCAACAACTGCTCTGATTACAACTACCTGCAACCTACCTTTTTATTAAAAGCGTAAGCTTTTACAGAAATCATATTGCTATTGCATTGTTTTCTCCATAAAGTAAACCTGCGTGTAGGCCGGTGTTTTATTTCGTTTTTGAGAAGGAATTAGAGACATTTATTATCCTGTAGGTTTAACTATGTCTTGAATTCGAAGTCTTATCTTCTTAGCATTCCTCTTATTAAAGTCCTAAATGTATAGTTTTTAGCTTGACTCCAATTTTTCATCAAAGAGAAGACAAAGCAACTAACTAATATCATCTTTCATATTTCCTTTCCGGGAAGACGTCGTTGTCAGTAGCTCTAATGCGCTATAGTGCAAGAGGTCAAGCAAGGTGGAGGTGACGAAGTGGATATGGGATCGGAGCAGGCAATTTTTAATAATATAATTACTCCGCAAATATGCAAGCCAGGCCTACTCAAAGGCATATATGATATGATATTATGAAGATGATCTCATCTTTCACATTGTTAGTGTAGTTTCCTGTTGTGCACAACCATATAAAACTAAAGTTTTATGGAGTTTCTAATGCATTTGGACAAAGAAAGGCATGCAGACAAGTCCATCATATTTAAGGAATGTTTTGGTTGACATCATCATCATCGTCATAGTCAAAGCTCTTGATGCAAAAACATTGTGACAGTAAACGCACATTAAAAATCCCAAAACAAGTAAAGGCTAATTGCTAATGTGACTACATATTGAGAATAATATTCCATATTTCACGCGTACTCTGCATTCATATATGCCTAGCCTAATCTAATCCTATCCATTTTCACTCTGCTAAATCTAAATAAATACAGAAAATTACAGATTTCCCTACTTGTTGAAGCCTGAATGGAAAATGGCAAGAACAGCACCGGCTGCAAAAGTATAATTTTGCCCTTTCATATTTCAGCATACTATTTAAAGCCCACGTTTAATAGTGTCATTAAACCACCAAACCACATCTTCAATTTTCCCCAGGTGCTCTGTGGCAGTAACATACCAAGCTGTTAACAACTTTCCGGAATATGCAATTTTACACCCTACACAATACGATACTTTTACACGTGTAGCAATGGAATGGAAGCAATAACAGCAACAACCCTTTCGTTGCTCATGTTCATATTTAGCTTTCATGCCTAGTTTATTAAGTGTGGCAGTACACTTCATTACTATTATTGCTGTTTTTATCATTATGGCTTTTGTATGCATATTTGTTCAAACCTATGTTTTAAAATTAACTACTCTGTAGGAGTAAAATTATAGAGTATTTGTTTTTTGGAGACATATCATAACTGTGTCCTAAACGGTTTTAGAAAATTTTCATTGTTAAAATTTCCAAGTTGGTGCATATTTATGCATTAGATCCTGCTTTCTACTATTCTAAGTCTAGACTAAACTAACTGCTTTCTGCATTGCTAATATATTATTGCGTTTCGCTGCAGTGCAAAGTCATTTTTACTGCCTGTTTAACCCAACATAACAGTTCATTTTCATATTTTTTAGTAAATTTAATGGGAGTATCCATATGGCTCCTTCCGCAGTCACAGTCAGATTTCAGTTCAGTATGTGTGGCTTCCCTCACCTAAATGGCTTATTTCCTCGAGAGAGATTTCTCGCTCGTTAACTCCTCACACCAAGCATGTAATATGTAATGTAAGTAATGCAAGTTCTCTCTCCTTCTCATCTACTAGATGAATTTCTGCACAAAATGTTTGTCATGATGATGTGTTTACTTCACGGGAGGGTTTCCAGTCACCCTCATCATACCAGTTGGGAATCATTTTATGAAATGAGCATTACTGGAAAAAATATTTGCAGAAGCTACTTACTACTTCGGGTGGTGGGTAACTGCTTGAGGGAAAGAACAACCTTATTTTTTTACCATTTTATGGAAGGGAAAATCTCACACCCAAAAATATTTTAAGTGTACTCATGTGCCCATTTTATAAAAGGGCTTTCCAGTCAGGAGTAAGGATTCACCACAAATTACAACATAACATATTTTTGCTCATACAGATATGACTTGGTTTGCTATACTTGTGGTGAGATATTTCATGCGTAGAAATAGAAAATGTATGTTGAAATATAGAATGAAATGGTATGTTAGTCACATCAACATCAACACTCATTTTCACTTTAGGATTTTGGGCTAACAATATTGGGTCGGTCGTCCCTGTCAGAATCATGTTGTTGAAACCTTTTCAAGTGCCGATATTTATTACATAATATGAGAGCTTCCAGTCTCCGAGAGGACTCACTTGAGCTGTGTCTCTGGAGAGGGATATTTATATGGTTGGTTTGGTTGGGTTGGATCGGTTGGAAAGTGTTTCCTCCTTCCTCCCATTTCATGTTCATATTATTCGATGAGTGTCGATGTCCATGTTGATGTTGATGGGATTCAGATATAATATTTTCGCAACATGACCTGAACAAAGCACTCTCATGTTGTCCCAGTTATTTCCCCTCTCAGTGTCTCAGTCCTAAAATGCAACTCTAGTTTCTAAAGCTGGGTTACAAAAATTGCGCTGTAGGCTTCAATAATGGTCGATGCCATCGACGGGTCGGCGGACTAGCAAAGTATATTTGCTTTGGCTTTGTTTTGTCTTGTCATCAAGTTATATGTAGTTTTGCTCAAGTCAAGTCAAGTTGTTCCTCTCATCTTCATCGCTCATTGCAAAACAGGGTTATTTTGTATGGATTATATGGATTCTTCTCTACATGATTCTATTTCATTCTGGTTGGTCACTTGAACATAAAAATACGGTGAAACCAGGTCGGATATGCATATTGTTTTAACCGTCATCATTGGCATAAGTCTCTAATCCATCCAAATTGAAGCATTCCATCATCGCCAAGCAGGAATGCATTTGAAGCATATTACATTTGAGCCTCTAATCATGAGTGAGTGAACCTGCCGAAAGGAGATGAGAAATATGATGAATTGCACAAGCATATTCGCCCAAACATAAGCAAACAAACCAGGAACAGAAGTCGAAGTCGATAATATTTCGAATTTCGACGAAAACTACGCCAACAAAGATTTCAAAATTTAAAAACAACTGCAAACATGTGTCTTTCCTCTGAACCTACTCATAGATTATGGCAGGGGAGGAACAATGAACTTTCAGTTGAAGACGGACAGGGTTCGGGATGGGATTGACTGTTTTTAAAAATAAATATCTCGACTTGGCCAAACTGCCTCTGCACTTTTGGTGCGGTCCTATTGATGTATTGATGTATGGTTCGTTCATGTGTATTCTATACATCAATTTTGCAGACATTCGAATGTGCTAATGAGGATTATTATAAACATTAATTTCCCTCTCTAGATTCGGCTGCTATTTGACACGTTAACAAACAAATGTATGTACTTTGTTTTCCTGTTCCCCCGTCCTAATATAAAATAATAATATGATCAATACAAATACTGAAAAGGCATTATTGCATCTATTAGAGAGAATTAAAAAATCAGGCAATTTTTTATCCATGTAGGACGCTATATATAGCCATACATTAGATGAAAAGCCTCGTGTTTTCCATTGTTGACGATAATGATGAGGAATAAAGTTGTTGTAGTCATTAATAAAATGATGTGAATGTTCATCTCATCATGGCCCTTACAGCAAAACTTGGATTAGTGGAGGGGACGACAGAGTTATGTAAGCAGTTGTAGGTGCTCATTCTTCATCATCCCAGTTAAGTTAGCAACAAAAATGGCATTAAATCTGCTAGCACCACTTCATCCTCATCTATCTCCTCTCGTCGACAATGAGATCTTAATGGAAGACAAAGAATCCCTCTGACTTTGACATGACATGGCTCTCATAGTCTCATGGCTTGATGATGACTGCAAATAAATGCATCCCTCTTGATAAAGTAAAATATAAAGTGATTCATATGCCATGCCATGCCATGCCATGCCATTATTGGCTGTATATTTAAGTGTTGCAGAGTTTGTTCCGTTGTTTCTTCCAATTTAACATGCTAGATTGAGGATGAGGACTGAGCGTTTTATAATTTTTACTCCATGTGGAGATCTTTCTGCGGAATGATGTGATGGTGTGAATGGTAATCGTGAAGGAATCGAATGGATTGAGTCGAGAGGAAAAAGTTTTTTCTCCCGTCCCGGTCTCAAACGTCTTCCGTATTTCCTGGCGCTATGAAGAAGAAGACGATGATGCTGATGACGCTAAGACAAGCTACAAAGTAAAATGAATCACGATCCGATACATCAGATAGGCCATATTTAATGCTTATCATCAGAAGACGGAAAACTATCAGAGACGATGCTCCATTCCATGATGCTAAGTATTCGACATGGCCATGCGAGATTCGAATGCAATAGAATCCCATTATCTCTCCTTGAAAAAAAAAACTCACTCCAGTGCCTTCTTAACACTGAATATGTTCCTGCAAAAAAATTATAAATGATGTTAGCATTTTATTGCACTTACATATTTACTGTACTTCCCCTTTCAGTTCATATTTACCACAACAAAGTCAAAACCTATAAACATTTATTATATTCCCTTCTTCCCTTCCCGACTAAATGACGATCGGGATGGAATGATGATGCTGATGACGATAGTGATGGGAATGGCAATCTTAATAAGAAAATCATGTTATTACCAGTACCAGCCAATATACATGGATGGAAGGAAGGAAGGAAATAAAAAAGTGAACAGTCATGAACCGAATTCACATGCGTTGCATATTACCTCCAACCTTTATCATAACATCATTCTCAGTCAGCCAATAAGCCAAGCCAGAGAGTCGGCTCGGGCAATAAGTTATTATCAACCAGACTAGATGAAAGGGAAAGAAAAGGATGTGCAACAAGATATAAGATGAGATAATATAAATCAGCGAGGAAGTTAGGAAGTCAACATCAACGTATGTGCGTAGAAAATGAGGTATGGAATGGTATACTAAATTATAGAAAAGTATGTTGAATTTGAATTGCATTGCAGCATGAAAATCGGAGAGGAAGAAACGTGGAAGCATCCTCCGATCCCTTTAAAGTTCAAATCAACAGACTCCGTTCTGTGGGCATTTTATTGAGTGTCTTTTAAAAAAATTCTGCGATAAAAAAAACACTTTTTAGCTAGTTTGACGTAATGAAAAATCGGTTTTGCTCATTGCTTTTTTCTCATTCCTTGTTCCTTCCTTGTACACGAACTCGATAAATAAATATTACAAGTTTATGTCATACATACGTAATTTACGCGAGCTGAGCATTTCTTTCACTTCCAATTTCTTCGGTGCAAATGCAATCTCAGTCAGTCGCCAATGTGCATTCCTATAACATGTACGACCAGACAACATAAATCGTCAACTGATTGGAAGTAAGCAACTTTAACAAAAAAATAGTCCGGTGGAGTCTACTAGAAAAAGACAATTCGTATTAATCAGGAGGGTTGAAATGAAAGTAATCAATATTCAGTTGGGTCCCTTTCATCTGAATTTGATTGTACATATTCGGCATAAAAGCTGGAAATGTCATTTTGAACTTATCACGACGATCTTTCTTTATGGTATGGCCTATTATTGGATTGGGTTTGATTGTGATGGAGAAACATGCCAATAGCCGGGGGAAACTCCGGATCGTGATGCTGGTGGTCGGGATCTTGTTGATGAAAGTCATGAATCTCCCTGTCAGTTTTAGATATTGAAAAACAAACAGAGCATTATTATTGTCTCTTTTCCTTACAGTCTTTGTTGCATTTTAAAAAATTTCCCTTTACATGTGCCATCTCCATGCTCCACTCGCCTATTGACTACATTGTTGCATTCCAATGAGGAACGTTTTTGAACTGAAGTTGAGTTGAACTGGGCTTGAGTCCTCTGCACGAACACGCATTCTATTCTATTGCAATCTATGCTTGGTTTTTATCGTTAGAGAGGTTCCTTCCCGGCCTGGCATGTAACTTTTTGGCTTGCGGGCTCTTCTAGGTGGGTTACGTACGCGTTACGTGCACATATCCTTTCTACTCCCATATTATATTTTATGCACTTGAGGCATTCAAGTGAATGAATCACGGATTGGTTCATTCTCGTTGTTCCTTTCCTTGTACAGAGATTTTCAAATGGGGAAAGATAAAGTCGAAGGAAGATGAACACAAGTTTAGTTGCTTCCTGGCTGGCCGTCTGCAAGGAAGGCTGGGTCCAATAATTCATATCAGAAGCGTTCATCGAGATGCGTACTCACTCACGAAGACTCACGCACAATCTCATTTGCAAAGTTACATATAACCAGAAAAAATTAATACAATCCAATAGAAAAAATTTCTCTGGGTAAAAACGAGTATGTTTTCAATGAAGGGGAAGAAAGTATCTGTACTTATGTAAGAACGCACAATTACGCACATGTTTGCCATGTCATATTTAACTAGTGGTGACAACTAACTACTTCGACAAGTCACTCCACACGTATTTTCGAACACATTTAGTGAAGATTTGCACTTAAACCAAAATACCGAGTTTGTCTTCTGCCATCTCCATTTTACTTCACGGATGTAACAAGCTATTTGAGACACGGACAGAAACCTCAAGAGACCGAGGAGGACATAAGAGCTTCTACACCAGCTCCTTCCCTTACGTCTCTGCAACTTTCCTCGTGTGCGTAATTGTTTATTAGTTCATATGCGTCTTTGTTGCATAATCTCAACAAAAGACTCATCACATTGTTATTGTTACAAACTTCTCATCTCTCCTGCGTCTCAACTTCTTTAGACAAAGGCTTTTCTTTCCGATGAAAGAGGAAGATATTCAGAGGAGAAAAAGATGACAAATGACAAATTGGACAAGTCGGCATATGACGACAGCCAGTCCCTCAGGATCCACTCTTACATATTACTAGATTCTCGATCTTCCTCCTCCTGATCACCATCACGTTTTTGAAACCTCTTCCGAGAATATTTTTTGTGGTTTTTGTTTTCAGTCGTAAGACGGGAACGGGGAGTGAGTGCAGTGGATTTAGCTGTAGCTGACGAATTGTTATTATTTTACCCTTTAAAACCCTCTCCTCTCATCAACTTTGCATTTGGGAGTCCACTTGTTGGCTTGAGTTGTTAACGGCTTGTCTGCCTGCACCAGGAACGCATGCAAGGAACGAAAAGTGAGTGACTGAAAAAAATATCTGCAAGATAACTTTGTTTACTCAACTCAAGTGAAGAAAGACTAAATATGCGTTGTCGGCCGAGAAAGTGAATTAGTGAATTAACTGGTGCATTTTCATGCGAACACGATTTTAAATCTAAAAAATATTTCTAATTTATTGCATAACATGTTTCGGTTTCTTCTAATAAATTAACTTGCAATGAATGAACCCAGCTCAACGACATGATAATGACAAGGCAAAAGCAGTTTCCCCAAAAAAATTGAGTGAAAGTAAACGGGAATGCCCGCATATTTTGCATCATCATCATCATTTATAGCTTGGATCTGATACTTGTTTTGACGCGCCGCCTGGGAATTAGCTGAGTGGGAAAGTGCAACTGTGATAAAATGCTAATTTATCAATGTCTCCTTTTAAATTCTTAATAACAGCTAGAAATACATAATTCATTATCAATTATATGAATATGATATGAATTTAGTTGTGCCTCTGCCAGTATTTATATATTCAGCACATTCACCATTTACTATTTACCACACACTTTCAAAAATGGCTTGCCAAGTTGTGGAAAAACGATTTTGAATTTCCCATAATAAATAAATATTTATTCGGGGAATAATTTGGCGGAATAAGTAGTCAAAATAATAGCGCGGCATAAGCCATATAAGTATCATCATCATCATTATGTAATGGGATATGACATCCTCCTTTTAAGAACGACCACGACAGGAACCGCATTGAAAATTCATATATGCTTGGCTTCAACTCGGGCCGTAAGTGATAAAACGGCAACACCAAAAACCAAGATTCTATTTTAAGGGCTCTTGTCCCAGCCTATTTTACTCTTCCAGTATTTTTGGTGGTTGGCACGTGTGCCCCAGTGAAAAAATAAGAGCCTCTCCAAAGAGGGGAGGAATAAAGGCTGGGCTGAGGAAAAGTATAAAAAATCCATTTTGTCTTTCCTGAAGAAATCTTTCCCATATTATGTATATCATCCTCATCCTCCCTTAACTTTCTCTTCTTCTTGGTGGTCTTGTCTGGTTTGTCTGGTTCTGGTGCTGTAATGTGGAAAGAAAGACAAGGCAATTGGCATAATGTATTCCTTACTTGAAGTAAATCGCTTGAATTGGAATTGGACAAGTTTGGCTGGGGCTTGGGCAAAAAAGGGATAAAGCAATAAAATAAAGAGGAGGATATTATGTAATATGGATGGAAAGATACATCTGGAGATAGTGGGACAATCGGGGGAGGGAGAGGGAGAGAGGGAGCATCCTCCTTTCACTTTACTTTCTCTTACGTAAACATTTTAATGCAAAGTTTGTGTGTGACTGCGTACGAAGTGCGTAAAAGTATAAATATATCCATATATCGTCTACATCCGAATCCGAATTGATATAGGTAGATCCAGATTCTAGATAATAAGGCGATATGTCCTTTTAAAAAAGTTGCGAGTTTGTGGACAAGTGAAGCCGAGTAGGCATATATATCATGACAAAGTCATGGAACGAGCACAGGACGACGACATCGCTTCAACTGTCACCATATCCCAATCCCCACAAGTTGGGTTTACGGTCTGGGGAAAATAGTTTATTGAACACTGACTAGATAAATACATATTTTGAACATATAAATCCAATGACAAATGTAGAGTTATATAATGTGGAGGAGGAATAATATGAACTATGAAGACATTGAAGACAGTTCCCCCAATTTGTTCCCTTTTTACTGTAACTAGTAATGACACTGATGAAATGTGACTTTCAACTTTCCATGTAATCTGAATCTCCCATGGAAAGTTGGAGAAAGCAGAGAAACCAAACATCGTTACCCAACTACGTCTATATGTAACGGTTTTTACTTTTTAGCATTGGCATTGGCTTTGCCTTCAAAGTAATAAAGATAATGATATAGATTCATTCAACTTACGCAGCTTGGAAGTTACATGGGAAAAGGAAAAAGTTTTCAACTTTCCCCAGCCAAACTTTTTGTGTCAAATGGTCAGTGTTGATAAATATCGTGCCAGTTTGAGCTAACGAGTTTGAACAAGGAGATGCTATTTTTCGGAGAAAGTGGAAAGTGTGCATGGTTCGTTCGGTGCTTGTAGTTAAGTATGATTGTATTGTACTGGAAATTGAATTATGAATATTCATAGTCTATATGCGTAACTTCCGGGAAAATATGTTTACTACATATTGCTATACATGCATTGGATTGGAATTGGAAGGTTTTTGACCGTGTGGCCAACATGGAAGCGAAAGAATCAAACCTAATTTTATTATCCTGCATGTTAACACGTGTAAAAGATTCGGATTCCGACGAGTTCACAAAACAGGAACATGGGATGTTACGTAATGCTACATGAAAGAGCACTTTCCCCTAGAGAAAAACTCCAGCTATTTATGGAGAAAAAAAATTGTGTTTTGCTCACAGAGAAGTTGATTGCTAGTAAGTTGTTTCCCATGTAGCAATATTCATTAGATTTCGTGTATGAGAAACTTTAGGTAAGAGTAACAAGCACAAGCGCTGCAGCTTAATTTAATAAGAGAACTCTCTACAAACCAGAAAATGGAAGGATCCGTGGCGGATCACAAGTCAAAATTGCAGCATGAGAATAGGAATGAGGACAAAAATGATGGAAACGAACATAACAAACTTGTTACGACCAGGAACCAGAACCAGCGGAAGGCCCCCGTCCAACGAACATTGTCTGATGATCCGACATTTTATTCCCCCTCCTCATCCATCCACAGGAAGCAGTTGGAAACTTTCACCGAAGAGTGTGAAGGAGCTCTGGGGAAACATGAGGCATTCATGGATGATCCACATCAACATCCTCATCATGAGACCGATGATGATGACGGAGCCAAGCCATTGTCATCCCAGTCATTCATAGCTGACTTTGACGATGAGATCAGCACCGGTTTGCCAAGTGACCTGCCAAGTGATCTCTTTGACATTGAGGGGAACCTCCTGTATGGGAACATACATCATCTCCGATTCGATCTAGAGGATGAAGACTTTTCCTCGGCGGATGATGATGGGGATCCAAATTATCCCCGTCGTCGGTATCAACGTGAACCACCTCAGCCCCAGATTCCCGTAAATGACAAGAAAAGTTTGAGGAAGAAGGGAATCTACCTCCTCAAGGATAAGATCGCGTCCCTGGCATCCCCATCAGCAGCCCGCAAATCTCATCAGGGGAATAAGCAATATGAGTTCCCCGTGTCATCATCATCAAATAAATCTGCCTCCATTCGGACCACCTGTGACATCCCTTCCCCGACCAGCAAGGGGAATAATGTTTCATTTTGTGAGGATGTGAGGGAAAGTGGGACAGGAGTGGATGGGATTAGCAATGACAATTTTTTCCCTCTGACGAGGTCCCCACCTCCTCCACTGCGGAATGCCAAAAGGATGAGGAATGTTAGGCAACTTCCCCAAATGCAAAACAAAAGTCTGTCCGGAGCGGAAGATTCATTTCCCTTTCAGTTCCAACCGCTCCTAATTAATCACGCCTCCATGAAGGGGGATGGTGGTGCCCCCCATTACAAGCTGATGGGGAAGCGGAGTCTTTCATCCAATCCAAGCAGCTCGAGTGCCAGTAATAATGGGATTAATCATAACACCCCGAATAGTAGTAGCAGCGGGGGTAATTTTAGTCCGCCGTCGGATCAGTTTCGGAGTCCGTTGGCCCCCTTTGATCGCCATCATAGTTCCGGGGGTGGGAGTAGTAATAGTAGTAGCACGATTACCCAGCATTACTACCCGGAGGGGGGTTGGGGGTATATGATCCTTGTGACTTGTACAATTTCCCATGTGCTCATGTGTGGATTTCAACTGTCTTTCTGTGTTCTCTGGAGTGCCATTTTGGAGAAGTTTGGGGGAGAGCTGCAGTTGATATCATGTAGGTATTTTGGATTTAGGTAGATTGAGTTTGTAAATATGCTTGTGAATTTAAACAAATCCTGTAAATATATTATGTATCAAATCAATGGAATTTGATAAGATGGTG
>JAQIXQ010002004.1:0-11994 GCA_034700485.1 Pseudosinella alba | reverse complement strand
CCATCCCAATTGAAACGGGGGTCGTCTAATGAGTCCACAAATGCAATATCACATAAAGGATGGTAGGCATCAGGGTAATCAAGCTCCAAACCGTCATAATCTGCTACAATTACATTGGTGTCAGTAGCCCCTCTCAGAATTTCAATGGACTCAGCAGGCAGCTCCATCGCATATAAATTGATGACTGGAAGTAGATAATATAATGTGTGTGCCAGTATCACAGGGACCAAATTTCCAAAGAGAATTGTAATGTATACCTTTGCTATACATATAACTTAAAAATTCACTTATCTTAATTTTAGTGAAATCCAACCAGGTCCACTTTAGCATCCAGATCGACCGTCTTCTAAGTATTAGTAGGTTGCAGTTGGATATTTAACATTCAACATTGATCAGATTCGATGATAAAAGTCGTATTTGATCCACGTGTCACACACAGAAATGCCAAACCTTGTGCAAAAGTACTCCCACTCATTCTAATAATATCCACCAAAGCTGTGTACGATTTTACTTTATTTAATTAAATAATTTATGTTGGCATGTTTCATTCTCAATCCTATAGTCCATCAAGGCAAAACACTTTTAGCTGTTGTACTGTTGATACGTGACCTCCCTTTAAAATTAAAATAAACAAATTTCAACGGTGACAAGTCAGTTCCGCTGTTGTTTAATTATTGCACATCTGATGACAGACAGTGATTGGCAAACGAATTGAAATGTCTGTCATAATCTGGTGAAACAAGCAAAAGGTTGTACTGCTCTTGAGGTAACGTCAAATACAAGCAACGCATAATCAATGTACTGCCCCAAAGCGTAAGATACGAAATATGCAATGTTTATTGAAACTAATCAAAGAATTACACAATCGCGCGATTTATCCCCCATGAAATTTGTAAAATAAATTTTATTTATTTGAGTACATAAAGTAGTTCTAATCGGGGTGATTTGCTCTCTGGACGTGCCACATGATCTAAGATCAAACTTGTATATGCTAGCAAGCTTGCAGTTGTCTAGTTAATCCATGAATTATGTTTAAGTTGGGTCAAGTCAGAAGGCTGACTTCCTTTTTGGGATTCTTGCCGGGTTGTGCTGATGGCATCCTTCAGAATGAAAATATCATTTTATGGTTTTGTCGTAATGCCCAATACATATTCTGAGAAATCTTTTAAAGTACATCAGTTGTATAATTCTATATTTTTATTGGCATATTATTATTTGTTTATTCCTAGGTGTTTTAATTGGGAAAAAACTTTATGCCATTCTAACCATTCAACGGTAATTTCAAAACTGGACTGTTCTTGTCTATTGTATTAATTACAAGTTGTTTCAAATTGTATTTGGCTTTTATACTGATTTTAACATATTTTTTTTCCAGTTACCCAATCAGTCTAGTTTCAATTAAGGCCATGTGATACTTGTGATACATTTTAATTTTATAACCAGGTAATTATTGAGAGAACTGATTTTCTGACGGAGCCTAATATTGGCCTGATTCGGGTAACAATATCAACTTACATTACGTGCATTGCAAATTGGTGAATGTACTACACATTCAAAACTATATTCTTATAGAGACTAGCTTATAAGAATATTTTTGAGTCAACTTATTTTACATTTTAACACGCTGTTGTTGGGCTTCATCCCTGATCCCCTGCTAACAGTTAATGATACAAAATACAATTGAAGAATGAGCTGTTTGCATAAACAAGCTTCCTTTTATAAAGAGATTTTTATGTGGATGATGGAATCATTACTTGTTGTCTACGAGTTGGAAGTAAATTTTTCCACTTTGCCCCGTTACCAATTCCAAGAAAAGTTTGAACATGCTATAAAAAATTATCGAATAATTAATTTAAAAGACCAAAATAGTGGCTCAGAGAATATAGCTGGCTCATTACAACTTCATATCATTACAGTTTTTTATTGTGCTGCATTTATGTTTAATATTAATAAGGCTTCTAATGATGGTTGCGACCCATTGTTAGACATGATCATAAAATTATGAAAAAAATATATCTAAGAATGATTATGGCAATTGATATTGTTATTTGTAATGTTTTCGAGATATTGTTATGCTGTTCATGTAAGAAGCATAAGATTCACACAACTGCTCAACGCATGATTGACTAGATTAAATGGAGTCTGCCTATCCATGAAATTGGTTGACCCAAATCGGATCTTCACCTTACCCATTGACCTCACCATTCTCTTCCAGAGCCTACTTCCTCCTCCTCCACCTGATTTGGTTTTTGCAATCCTCACACATTTCTCAGATTGCGCCAGCACCTCAGAGCCCACCTGGAAAATTAAGACTGCAAACATGGAGTCCAAGAGACAAAATGGGAAGGTGGCAAACCCAGGCATTTCAATATAGCCATGTAATTTCACACAAGTAAAGAGACAGACCACAATTGTATTCCAAGTTACGAGCAGAATCGAGGGAATTACCACAGCTTGGAAGGTCTCGTTGACAATGCCGCTCAGAATTTGGACCAGTCTGTAGATCTTCAATCCACATTCTTCAGAACCAGGTTGCTTCCCATCCAGCAAATTCTTCGTGCGGCGGAGATACTGCTCCAAAGCGTGCATATATGTAAAGACGCCACCGCAGGTGTGAAATGTCGCAACTGCCATGGAACAAAACCAGAAATAGGAATCTACAATCAAGGTTACCTTTTGGGCGAGCCACATCCATCCACAACTGTATCTATGGCAGTGTCCTCCCCAACGGAAGAGGATGAACCCCATTGTGACCGGCATGCATGGGTTTACGTAAAGCAAGGTTGCAATTAACAACGGCATCGCAGCGGTACTCACGTACCCCACCCATACGAAGAGCTTACTTAGCAAATCCGAAAGCCTTCCTCTAGTTCCAGCTTCTGCGTCGGTTAAGAATTACCATAACATAAATTTGTCTCAAATCTTCGAATTAAATTTTAAAAACGTTTTCTTACCCATTCCCTGTTTCCTTTCGAAAGCCAAACAAGGCTCAAGAAGACGAAACTGTCCGGATCCATTGCCCACCGCCAAGCTCAGGCTATGGAGCAATCCACAAATACAGAGGCCGCTGAACAAGGAGCCAATCATCCGCTCGGAAACTTCCATACTCTTGACAGAGAGGATATACCAGATGGGCATTGATATGCCGTATATTGAATTAATTGTGAAATTGGCTTTGTAAAAATCAAGTCTCCGCTTTGAGGTGATCAAGATGGGTAGAGGGTGATCCGGAGGCCATTCATACCGGACCAATACCACCCGTTCTAATATCCGGAAATGGCTCCTGAGTAGATGGATTGTGGAAGTGATCATGATTGAATTTTCCACTTGGGACTTAAATATTTGCTAGATGATAATACGTAACTCAAATTCTGGACCAGTCCTCAAACGCCAGCGGCAAGCATCCTGTATTGGCAGCCTACCGTCCCCGGGGATTCACCATAAATTATTCAATGTGGAAAGGAAGTCGAAGATACGCCAAAAAGGCTCTTGCAAGAGCAGGCCATATTATTACGGAGCTGTATATTTATTACTCGTGTTGCCTCCGCCAGCAATATCATGTTAACTGTCAACTTTAATCCGATATGATGATAACTTGTGAAAGTTGTTTCTGTAATTTAGTAAGTGCTCACGACACGGCCAACATCATAAATGTGGACGGAATTATTCGGTGTCAATATAATAATATTTATCAAAGTTATAGACATCTTCCATGCTCAAATCAAATGTTGTGTAATTTAATATTATAATGTGTTCGTGTTATGAAATATCGTTCAGAAAAACAATCTACAATTTCTCAACAATTTCCACTATAATGACAAATATGTAGATTTTATAATTTGTGCTGTCGATGTGACAATATCCTTAAAATAAGATCGATAATATATAGTGAATATGAATTTACAAACTGGAATTTGAAATGGGATGATGCAATTTCGGTGCTGTATAATAAGTGGAATTATCATGACAGAAATTGATTGACAATCAAAATGACAACTTTCTCTCCGATAAGTACATATTATACCTAGGTAATAGTAAACCAATAAAAGGTTGTATTGAATTAAGATAAATGAAAAGCGACCGTGTTAAGTCGGTCTGACTGAAACACGTGGCAACTATTAAAATTTAACAACAGTATTATTTTCCTACCTATGCGCCTTTCGTTAATCATGTAAATTTTTAAACATACCTGCTCATATGAATGAGTTTCGGAATGAGTTAATGTATTTATAGTAAGAACATGACGATGCAATGCAGTCCTGTTAAAAATCAATTACCAGAATATCTAGTTGATTTGCGCAATTTGTTCTGGTTTAGATAATGCTTGCTAATGTAACGGTCAACTGAACTTTACTCCGTTATGCTTACTATAATTTATTTATATTTATATTTATATCAAATTTATTAATTGCCAATGGTTCTGGCTTTTAAAAATTAATTATATCTATATTTGCTTATGACACGATTATCAGAAATTAATCTTGTGCCACATCGTCTATCACAACACAACATTTCATGCACAAGAAGGAACTTAATGCCTTGCCTTATTGTAACGCTTAAATGAAGTTAAATAAATTTTAAGTTTATAATTTTAATGGTATGAATTGAAGTATGAGCTGCATGCAAAAACTGGCTTCATTTTATAGGATTCTTGTGTGGGTGATGGGATCCTTTGCTTGTTGTCTGCGAGTGAGAAGCCCATTTTGTCATTTTACCCCGGTATCAATTCCGAGAAAAGTTTGAGCATACCTACTCATTTCAATGAGTTTTGGATGGAGCTAATGTATTACAGCAAGAGCAAGCAAATGTATTGTACTCATGCCAAAAATTGAATATATAACTTATCTTATTTCAATACGATATTCAAAGTTGTTCAAGTCAGAAGCATCAGATTAACACAGCTGCTCAGCGCATTATTGACTAGGTTAAATGGAGTCTGCCTATCCATGAAATTATTCGACCCAAACCGGATCTTCACCTTACCCATTGACCTCACCATCCTCTTAAAAAAACCTACTTTCACCTCCGCCTGATTTGGTCTTTGCAATCCCCAAACATTTCTCGGACTGGACCAGCACCTCAGACCCAACCTGGAAAATGAGGACTGAAAACATGGAATCCAAAAGACAAAATGGGAAGGTGGCAAACCCCGGCATTTCAATATAGCCATGCAATTTCACGCATGTGAAAAGACAGACCACAATGATAAGCCAAGTCACGAGCAAAAGCGAGGGAATTACGACTGATTGGAAGGTCCCGTTGACAATGCCGCTCAGAATTTGAACTTGTCTGTATATCTTCAAGCCACATTCTTCCGAGACCGGTTTGGAAACTTTCCCATTTACCAATTTTCCTGTATGGCGGAGGTATTGTTCTAAAGCGTGCATATATGTGAAGAGGCCACCGCAGGTGTGGAATGGCGCAACTGCTATTGAACAAAACCAGAAGTAGGAATCCACTATCAAGGTTACCTTTTGGATGATCCACTTCCATCCACAACTGTACCTGTGGCAGTGTCCTCCTCCACGGAAGAGGATAAACCCAATTGTGACCGGCATGCATGGCTTTACGTAAAGGAGCGTTGCAATAAACAATGGCAACGAAATGGTGCTCAAGTATCCCACCCTAGCGAAGAGCTTGCTTAGCGAATCCGATAGCCTTCCTCCAGCTACTTTAGAAGTGAAGAAGTATTTTAAAATTATCAAAATTATATATCTTAATTACGATTATATAATAAACTATAATTAAAAAGATCCTCTAACCCATTCCTTGTCTCCTTTCAAAACCTAGAGAAGTTTCCAGAAGGATAAATTGTCCGGATCCATTGTCCACTGCTAAGCTAAGCTTAATTAGAAGTGCAGAAATGCAGAGGCCGGAGAACACTGAGCCAATCACCCGTTCAGCCACTTCAATACTTTTCACGGAGAGGATGTAATAAATCGGCATGGTTATGCCGTATATTGTGTTAATGATGAAATTGACTTTGTGGATGCGTAGCCTCCGCATTGAGTAGATTGGGATGGGGAGAACGTGATCCGGAGGCCATTCATACTGGATTAATAGCAACCGTTCCAGTATCCGGAAATGCCGCCTGAGTAGATGGATTGTAGAAATGATCATGATTGATAATTTCACTTGATAGATAGTATGCGCCGTAACCGCTATTCCCAACGTAACGTTATTTCCTCCGCTATTTCGAAATAGCGATGGAAATAGCGTTTCCACGCTTTTTGCGTACGCTATTTTTTACGATAGCGGAGCCCCGCTAAATCGCGACGTAAGCTAAAGAAGCCATGTTCCAAGGGTTACGGCGCAAGATTTTGGATTTTTCCGCACGCAAAAAATGTTGCCACGCTATTTTAGCGTTAGCGTTAACGTTAGCGTTTACGGCGCATACTATCTGATATTTAAATATTTGCGCGAGGAGTATAATTCGAAAGCGGAATCAGTCCTTCTCAGCCACCCGTCTCCCGTGGATCTCCTTGAATTACTCACGAGCAGTGAAATGAAATCAAGTCAAAGAAATGACAGACCCCATTATTATTGACTTTACTCACAATGACATGTTAAATCTCAACCTTAATCTGCTAACGTAGGAAAGTTGTTTTTGACAGTTAAAATTGTTTACGCCACGCCACGACGACGACATGACAAGCATGATATATTTGGGCAGAATTATTCAGGGTCAATATAATAATATTTATTGAAGTCGTGGCAAATTAAATTTTCAATTTTATAGCATATGCTTGGGCTATTCAATACGGTTCATCACAATAACCAACATTTTCATTACTACAAGATTATCATTTTCATTTCGTAATGTACGTGTCTGCTTTATACTGCTGATGCGACGTATCCGTAACATCAATAATATGTTGCCTACTAACTAACAATAATTGGGCATTGGATGATTTAGTTACGCCGCTGTTTAATAAATGGAATTATTATGGCGGACATTTTGTTCGATAACAAGACGATTTACTTATAAATTATACGTAAGTTGCTAGTACGGGAAGCACACAAAATTACTGAAATAATAGATAGTATGCGGCGTAAACGCTAACGCTAACGTTAACGCTATTTCCAACGTTATTTCGAAATAGCGATGGAAATAGCGTTTCCACGCTTTTTGCGTACGTTATTTTTTACGATAGCGGATCCCGGCTAAATCGCAACATAAGCTAATTCAGCCATGTTACAAGGGTTACGGCGCAAGATTTTGGATTTTTCCGCACGTAAAAATTGTTGCCACGCTATTTTTGCGTTAACGTTAGCGTTAGCGTGTACGGCGCATACTATCTAATGCAAAGTGAAAGCAACATTGATAAATCGCAAGCAATCCTTCCAACTTGAAACTTGACTGTAAGTTGTACCCGTACAAATATTAAAATTGAATAACAGCAATATTATATTTTATGCGTTCTCTTCCATCTTCTCTCCATGAATTTGCATATGGAAAAGCACTGTTACGTGCATTACGCCTCTCCCATTTGCTCCAGAACTTGGCTTTGTTGCTAGCGGTAGATTAGCCCAAGAATCACCTTTTGAAGGATTTTGAATTAATAGGAGGCTGGGCTAAAATCCCTTTTAACCAGCCAGAACGAAGGAAAGGAACTTGCGCTCCTTTTTCTTTATCCCATGTCGGATCCCGCACCGACCTTCTAAAATTAGTTGAGCCCCTCCACACTTTTGGTGGAGGCGTACTGATCAGAATTAGATAGAATTTCCCCGTTTTACGGGACTCGCTTTTAGACCGTGCTGGGGCCAAGTTGTGCCTCCAGCTTTAGGCAGTCCGAGGATGAGTCCTCGTTAATTGAATAGATCCCAGATTGGAGTGGTGGGGAAATTTCCCCCTCCATATTCTTATTTGAACTTTGAACTGAACTGGGGGAGGTGGAAAGCCTCACCCTCAGTATTGAACATTTTGATTGTAAAAAGATTAAGATTAATATGCCTCGATGAGCTTTAATTGCTCAATAAAGTTAAAAGTTAATTGTAATTTGCAATCATTCGGAAGGGTTATTTTTATTTGCATTTGTGCAACGCTTCCGAACATTTCCGAACCGAATCGAAAGGCACCCTTCACTATCTCAATCCCGTAGGAACAGCAAACAACTCGGCACTTTTGGATTGAAACACCGATTGAAACAGGGACACAATTCCCCAGTGGAGCACTGAGGTGGCATCACCGAACGAAGAGGATTAGAACCCCTCACCAAAGATCATTGAAAGTGACCTGATCTGAACTGTGAAGTGCTCTGAAGCCTGAGACTATGAAGTCTCCCGAAAGCTTCCTGAACAGCATCTCCACATTGTCATCGTCACCTTGAGCCCAGAATGGACTGAATTACGCAACAAGCACGATCGTCCCGTAATTGAAATAAATTATGAGTCATAATTTATGACCATGACCAAGTTTACAAAAGACATGATCTGACTACTAAAGTCTTCCGAACGTAATTTTTGCCTCATCATAGCATAACATTTAGAGAAAAAAGTTCAGTACATATTTTGGACCGACTTGGAATTTTTAATTGACTTGGTAGGCAAAGTCAAAGTCCTACACTGGGAATGGTCCTGGACTGGAACAGGATCAGCCTGGACCAGTCGGGAACAGTAATGGAACGGTTTCACAGTTCCCTCGCAGTCAATCACAATGATGCGGAAATGAACGTAAAAAAATGCAAATGAGATGAAAACTGAACGTGTAAATATGCAAATGAGATGAAAAAAGGAAGTGGAAATATGCAAATAAAATGCAAAACAAAAATATGCAAATGAGATAAAAGTTGAAAATATGCAAATGAGATAAAAAATGAAAATATGCAAATGAGACGAAAAATGAAAATATGCAAATGAGACGAAAAATGGAAATATGCAAATGAGATAAAAAACGAAAGTAAAAATATGGAAATGAGACCAAAAATGAAAAGATGCACATGTTATAAAAACGAAAATATGCAAATGAGATAAAGATGGGATTTTTGTTACACTTAAAAAAAATTCAGCCGATTTGCGGCCGATTTATAAATGGGTTACAAAATACTCACATTTTTATTATTTCATTTTGCATGGGGAAAATAAAGTTAAAATATACTAAAAACTTTTATCGTGCAGTTATATACATAATTACATACCTAGTAGTATCTACATCTTGATCAAGTTGATCAAGTAAGAAGCATCAGATTCACACAACTGCTTAGCGCATTATTGACCAGATTAAATGGAGTTAACCTATCAATGAAATTGGTAGATCCAAACCGAATCTTCACCTTTCCCATTGACCTCACCATCCTCTTCCAGAGCCTACCTCCTCCTCCACTCGACTTGGTCTTTGCAATCCCCACACATTTCTCGGATTGTGCCAGAACCTCCGACCCCACCTGGAAAATGAGGACTGCAAACATAGAGTTGAATAGAAAAAAAGGGAAGACGGTAAATCCCGGCATTTCAATATAGTCATGCAGTTTCACACAAGTGAAGAGACAGGCAACGATAGTATTCCAAGTTACGAGCAGAATCGAGGGGATTACCGCAGCTTGGAAGGTCTCGTTGACAATGCCGCTTAGAATTTGGACTTGTCTGTAGATCTTCAATCCACATTCTTCCGAACCTGGTTTCCACATTTTCCCACTCAGCAATTTTTCTGTGTGGCGGAGGTATTGTTCCAAAGCGTGCATATATGTGAAGACGCCACCGCAGGTGTGGAATATCCCAACTGCCAGAGAACAAAACCAGAAGTAGGAATCCACTATCAAGGTTACCTTTTGGGCGAGCCACATCCATCCACAACTATACTTATGACATTGTCCTCCCCCGTGGAAGAAAATTAACCCGATTGTGACTGGGAGGCATGGGTTGACGTACATCAATGTTGTAATGGACACCGGCATTGCAATAGTACTTATGTACCCCACCCATACGAAGAGCTTACTTAGCCAATCCGATAGTATTCCTCCTGCTTCTGCTGCGGTAAAGAATTACTTTTAGAAATATTTGTCTTATATCGTCATAATTAAGCAAAAATATATTCTTACCCATTCTCTGTTTCCTTTCGAATGTCAAACAAGGCCCAAGAAGATGAAACTGTCCGGATCCATTCCCCAATGCCAAACTCAGCCTATGGATTAGTGTACATATACAGAGGCCCATGAATAAGGAGCCAATCATACGCTCAGAGACTTCCATAGTTTTCAAGGAGAGGATATAATAAATCGGCATGGTTATGCCGTATATTGTATTAATGGTGAAATTGACTTTGTAGAAATCTAGTCTCCGTTTTGACTTGATCGGGATGGGTAGAACGTTATGCAGAGGCCATTCATACTGTACCAATAGAACCCGTTCTAATATCCGGAAATGGCGCTTGATTAGGTGGATGGTGGAAATGATCATGATTGACTATTCCACTTAACATTTACTTGATGACAATAAGTAACTCAAAGTCTGGATTAGTCCTCTTTAAAGATAAATGCCAGCGGATAGGAAGCTAGAATTCGCAGGAAACCTTCACCGAGGAATCTTCATAAATTATTCAGTGTGAAAATGAAGTCGAAGATAGAAAAGGAAAAAGGCTCTTCGAGTAGCAAGAGCAGGCCCTATTATTACGAAGCTGTATACTTATTGCTCGTGTTGCCTCCGCAAATGTCATGTTAATTGTCAACCTTAATCCGATATGATAACTTATGAAAGTTGTTTTTTGCAACTTCATAAGTGCCCATGACACGACCAACATCATAACTTTGGGCAGAATCATTCGGTGTCAATATAATAATATTTATCAAAGTTGTAGATGTTTTCCAGTCTCAAATCAAATAATTTAATGTTATTGGTATCCAATATAATTCATAGAAACAACCGACAATTCCTATTTGAATGACAAATATGTACGTAGCATTTATAATATGCTGCTGCTGCTGGTGTGACGTATCCTTTAAAAAAGATCGATAATATATGTTGCATATAAATTCACAAACTGAAAATAGAAATGGGATGATTTAATTTTGCTGCTTTATAATAAGCGGTATTACAATGAGAGCTTTCTCTTCAATAAGTATAAATTATACCAAGATAATAGCAAAAGCAAACCAACAAAAAGTTGTATTCAGTTAAGGTAAATAAAAAGCGACCGTGTTAAATCAATCTGTCTAAAACACTGTAAGGGAGTTTTAGTTAATTGTTTATGGAAAAGAAATATGTAAGTAGTAGTAAGTACATATGTAATATACACTTAAAACCCGAAATATGCTAAACTAAATATGCGTTTATGATATGGGCTATTAATTACCATTACCAATGGGTTAGGCTTGAATCATTTTAAAAATCAATTATATCTGCAAAATGAAAAAAATCATCCGAAATTAATCTTTTGCCAAATCTTATATAACAACATTTCATGCACAAAAAGGAGTGTAATGCCTGGCCTTATTGCAACGATTGAATGAAGTTAAATTTTAGTTCGTTTTTTTTTTGTCAGAAACATTAAAAATACTAATAAATTCTAAGTTTATAATTTTTATGGAATAAATTGAGGTATGAGCTGCTTGCAAAAACCGGCTTCCTTTTATAGGATTCTTGTGTGGGTGATGGGATCCTTTGCTTGTTGTCTGCGAGTGAGAAGCCCATTCTTTCATTTTACCCCGTTATCAATTCCGATAAAAGGTTGAGCATATACCTTCTCATTTCAAGGTGTTTTGGATGGAGTTAATGTATTACAGCAAGAGCATTCTGAATTGTACTCATGTTAAAAATTGAATATACAACTTATCTTATTTCAATACGATATTCAAAGTTGTTCAAGTCAGAAGCATCAGATTCACACAACTGCTCAGCGCATTATTGACCAGATTAAATGGAGTCTGCCTATCCATGAAATTATTCGACCCAAACCGGATCTTCACCTTACCCATCGACCTCACCATCCTCTTCCAGAGCCTCCTTCCTCCTCCACCTGACTTGGTCTTTGCAATCCCCAAACATTTCTCGGACTGCGCC
>JAQIXQ010002003.1:0-12011 GCA_034700485.1 Pseudosinella alba | reverse complement strand
AACTGTAGTGCATTTCCATTTGAAAATTACATGCAAGTGTTAAAGTCACTAGTTAGACAAAGGCATAGTCAGTTAGTCCAGGTATCCCGAAGAATACATGAGCGACAAATATACTCAATTAAAGTTTCGGAAATGAAGGCTGCATCATCAACTCGAGTCGTAGACATTAAGCATAATAAAATTCTGATTAACGATATTCTTGTAAGTTCCGAGATTGGCAATAATTGTTTTATAGTTAAGGGTGGTACCGTAGTCATAATTAAATCTATTTTTAGAGATAGCGTAAACATGAAAAGATATGCTAATTGTTGCATATGTAGTAAGATGAGTGTGAATGGATATCCAATAGATAGTTCGAAATTGTTTATCTACGAAGTGCAGGAAAGTGCCGAGTTAATTATAATATCTTTGGATGAATTACAGTATAAATGTGTCTTATTACCTTTCGGGGAGCGGTTCGTTTGTCTTCCTTTTACGAAAAACATTTAAATATTTATGTAATGGATTCATTTTATAAAATAATTTAACCTCTATGTAATATGTGTAGTAGTTTGTAATTGTTGAAGTAACACACTGTAAATTGTTAAAGGAAAAAATAAGCCTAATTGTCACTACATTAATATGTATATGCATGTGCTTAATTTTGTAATAAACTTAATTGTATTATTCAACCCTTTACCATGAATGGATAAACTATTATTATTTGCACATTCTTCATTACCGGGGGATCATCGGTAAATGATCGGCATGATTTGATAGTCATCGGCATATTGATGGGCCAAACACTCTCACGTCTGCATTGTCCTAAAATAATGATCGGCAGTTTGTCGGCCGGATGACGGAATGAACGGCATTATCGGCAATTAGCTGGCCAGTTGGCCAAAACCGAATCTCCGCCAATGACTGTAAAATTGACGGGCTGGTAACTTGCTGATGATCATAGGCCGACTGGGAGTTTGCTTGCAATGCAAATTAAAATGCGGAGAATGATTTGTATATATTTATATGTCACAGATTATCCCGGATTTAGACTCTTTTACCAGCATGATGTAGCGAAAATGTTGTCCCCAAGTACGGAAAAGCTGATCACTGTTTTTCATCGGAAAAATAAAGACTGGGAAGCCTATGTGCATGAGAGGGTCGCTCTGAGGCAGTTGTCGGAATGGTTTGGTGGGAGCAGACGCGCACCCAGAACGTTCTTGTGAGCACCGGGGAGGCGTGCTCCGGACGGACGAATTTTAGAGTAGGTTTGACGGTGATTGAAAATATATATTTTCTGGAGAGGTATACCACAAATGGCACAAATAATAAAATAATAATGGTTTAATGTCTTATGTTTTGCAATATTACAAAACAATATATGGCGATATAAAATGACTTTTAATTCCCGCCGAAAGATTTTCGTCATGCTTCTGCTATTAAAAATATTATTCGGGTAATCATGAAATGGTCACGGAGTGCATTATCGAATCAATATCAACCGATTGCACACCAACCAGTTGATTGACATAAATATAATATATATTTGACTGATCAGACTAATGACTAGTGATGACTCAAAGTAAAATTGAACAACGGGAAAGATATGATTGCTTCGCGGAGTACTGTTGTATTTCATTAACTCCTGAAACAGGGCACTGGGTGTTTGAATGTGTCAAGTCAAGTCCTTAGGAAATGAAATTGTATTGGTTGCCAGAAATAATCGTTAACATTTTATAGCAACATTTTGTCCTCCCGCCAAACTAATACACTCAAATAGGGTACTAAAGAAATACTTGAGCATTCAAATACAGATTGAAGGTGGAATGGATACGTACCTACATTTGATGGGACACTTATAACATTATAACATTTAACCTTGTCAGGAACATGCCCATGTTTATCTCTCTCGATAAATAAAATATGTTTGCTTATCTTCTCAAACTTTCAAAATGGATTACCTGAAGGTGGAATAATTTCATCCAATATTTTATACATCATTACTTCCAAAGTTTGGCCGCTAATCGTTGCTCTTTCCACAACAACATATTAAGGTTGGCAATACCCGTTGAACTTGAACACCGAAGAAAAATGAAGTCAAACCATATGCAAATAGCCTCATTGAACTTCCCCTACCAACCTTTCCAGCTGGCCATATTTTGTGTCTGTTTCTTTGTCCCCGCTTCTGGGTTCCACCTTACTAAGGAATATGTTCCGAGAAGCGGCATAGCAGAATCGTTGTACAGCAACCTTGACGACAAATATTCCTCATCATCGTCCTCGATCCCTCCATTTCAAAATATTGACGAGTTCCTGGCTCCCTTCCACCGCCTGAAGTGTCTGATCCACCTGACCAACTTTCGGGGTATTGACTTTGGACCAGTATCTCTCCCAGCCATTCTGGTTCAACCTCATCCCATATTCGTTTACATTCAAACTAGGACAGCAGTCCCATCCTATGTCCTAGCCTGGACACACAAGAACCTTCAGATTGATAATCCGGAATGGAATAATTGGACCTTTGCCGAGCACGTTCAGAACTGTTCCTCCTGTCCCCACTCATACCATAGGGAGTACCCAGAATCCGGTGATATTTGTTTGTCAATTTCCCTGCTAAAATATGTCTGGAATAGCAAACCCTGGAATTGTGAAGCCAACATTAGAATGTTTCCGCAGGAATATCTCCTCCAAAATGTCGACGTCCATCCATTTACCTGGAAAGATGCATTGGCCAAGAGAAAGGTAATGGTGGAGAAATATCCAATCTTGTGGATGAATGAGGGGATCTCTCGAGAGATAAAGCGCTCTTGGAAATGGTCCAGTTCCAATGGCTATTTAAGTAGTTTTCCGTCATCCCAACCCAAATTTCATGTTCTGATTAATCACCGAAAGCCATCTAATAAGCCATACTTCAGCAGTGGACAAAGGTTCCAGTATTGGATTGATCAAATCATAAAGAATGAATTGCTACTCACCTGGAGACACTATTACAGCTCCGCTGTCAATCTCATCGAGAATTTTGCATTTCTCATCTGGGAAATTGAGCAGGTCGAATGTCGGCAGGGGAATTCTGTGATACATGTCATCCGACCGTGTAGCCAGAACTGTCTATTGTATACACGTCGACATCAGGCAACGATCAGCCGTACAGTTCCGCTGGAAAAATGGACAGAGTTGGATCTGAATGAATCCGCTTTCATGCAACAACTTTATCCTAATGCCTCAGAGGAATTAAAATGGACCGTCCAATACTTCCCCCTGGAAGGTGACCTTGAAGAGGAATGTCCACTTCATCACCTAGCCATGTGTAATCAGGCAGAGGATAACGCCCTTCGGTATCCAGCCCATTCAATGGTGGATCACATGAACCATGCCCATGTCCACATTTGGCGTTCCATCATGAAGAACCACAGCGTCCACTTTGGAAACCCCAGTGAGGTCCTTCGAACCTGTCAAGGGAGGAAATTAGTTGTGGGAGACCATCAAACATATGAACGAACGATGGTCAAAATATCCCTGAGTATTCATAATCGCTTCACAATCAATTACAGTACATATCACCCCATTCAGATCAAGGACGATTTGAATTCGTTCAGGTTCATTAGTTGTGGTCGGGCTCGACTGGGCTCCCTGGCGTTTGGGGAATTAGTCGCCGTGTTTGATGTGCATGTATGGCAGTTTCTTATTTTGTCCTTAGCAGTGCTTCTCCTCGCAATAAAGTTGTTAGGAAGCGGCTTCCATTTCGTTCACCAAGCTCTGGACATCCTGAAGGTCCTTCTCGAACAAGGCTCCGCATTCCAAGCCCATATTGGAACTACTCGCATGAGAATGGCGGTGGGTGCTTATATAATTGTTGGTGTTGTCCTCAGCAATGCCTACAAAAACACGAACGTGTATAATATGATCGCCCCCCGGAAGCTGGTTCCATATGAGAGGTTGGAGCAACTAATTACAGACAACTTCACTATCTACTCTAGAGCTGAGCCAGCGGAAGGATTTCATACGGATTGTTTGGAAGCCATATACGCCCACCAGGTTTTTGGAGGAGAATTGAGAATCCAGCTGCAGCAGCATACCGCTTGGTGCATTCTCGAGGAACCCATGAAAAATGTGCTCCACTTTAATGGAAGCCTCATTCAGTCGGAGGTCGCTGGCTTTCAATCCCGCCTTAATTTATCCTTTTCAATGAAGGAGATTGATTTTGATAGAAACGGTGAAGGTGCTGAAATCGCCACTTTAAAAGTGTTGCTCAGGCATAGCAGATTGATGAATGTGTCCAACAAAATAATTCCCGATGAGAGTATTACTGGCTTGCAGCTTGGACAATTTTCCAAATTGTTTGCGGAATGGCAGAGGGCATCAATCGAGCAAAAGTTGGAGGAATGCAAAATGAGCGCCTTTATTGTCCCCTATTACTGGGCACTGAATTTTTCCAATGAGGTCCATTCAGAGAATGTTTATATCGGGAAGGACAACCTGTTTAGAATGTATATTGGATTTACCTTGGCGGGTCTGGTTCCGCCCTTTGTCATAAAAAGAGTTAAAGCTGTTGATCAAGCAGGGTTGTGGAACTGGTGGAAAAGGGTGATTGTAGATGTTCACGGGTACAAGTTCAGGGCCGTGGCTAAGGGAGCTGGAGAAGTGAAAAGGCCAACAATGGAAGGAAATATTTTGGTTGTCTTTGTCATATATCTTGGTGGAATTATGTTGGCAGTGTTATTTTTCCTCGGGGAACTTTTTCGGCAATTTTGGAGGTGTCCTAATGTTTCTATTGGTTTGGCTGGAATTCAGTCACTATTTTATTGTGGCCGAAATTATCGGACGTTTGTCAATTTTTTTATATAGTCTCATACTTAATTGTGGCATTGATGTTAAAAATTATCTTATTTCCTCACTTTATCATATCTAGTTGAATTTCGTCGAATTGTTTTGCAGTTTGCAATCATTGAACTACTGCGTATGCATAGTCATGAATTCATCTCATCTCATCTTCATCTCATTCAACTGAATGAGATGCCGCATGATAATGATCATCATTACACTGCGATGAGTTTGCCAAAGTTTAACAGGAATTGTGTCCTTTATCGTAAGTTTCCAGTAATTATGTTATCTGTTACTTGGTACTTGATATGAGTCAAGAAAACATCATGACCTTATCTATCTCGCTTAATAAAAAATATTCAGTTGAGTTATGGGTGCGGCATTACTGAAGACTGAAGCTACAGAAAGTAAAAACATCATCGAACCTCTGCTTCAACCCCATACCTACTCTTATCTATAATATAGATTACTCCTTAATTTGGAAAATGTAAACTAGTTATGATATTATTATCATTCTATTACTCATGACTTGGATAAGTTCATAATTAGTTGGAAGAAGTTCAATGCATATATGAATGGAGCTGGTAATTCCTTTGATTAGCTTGTATTGCCATTATCGTACCATTGCATTGCATTTCTTGTTAATCTGAAATGCTGATAACTGAATAAAACTTGATCCTTTCATACGTAATACAACTCCTTATCATATTACTGTGTAGGCATGAATCCTCATTTGACTTTTTTGTATGACTCAAAATGCTTCTTATAATATAGATATAGATTTATCATAGACCAATTCAAATGGGCAGCTTTAAATGAGTGAATGATTCCTGGACAATAATGACATCCCAATATATATATATAACTGATCTCTAAGATTTTGCTAATTATTCTATTTCCAACTTTTCCTCCGACAACTTGTTGTCCCATGTTGTTGCATTGTACATTATTTTAATTTCAAGCAAACCGAAACTGCATAAGTTGAAGAGAACCTAATTAAGGAATTATCATAGTTTAATATATCGGGTTAAATTAATATTTTTTTCTTCAAAATGTTTTGCAAATTAATCATCATCTCCATCATTGTCATCATCACTTTGTGTGGCCAGCCGGGTCACGCTGAGTACTGGTCATATTTGAATTTCAACAAAGGTGACATTTTAGAATGCAGAATGAACCCCTTCGCAGTCCACGACCTATTGGCCACAAGCGATTCCGACGTGGCGCACATGGTAGGGGACAAAACATCGGGAAGCGGATATCTGTGGGAGGAGCCCTGGGAAAGGTATCACCGCCGAGAAGGTAACCAACAAACTGATTGTTGGGTCAGGGATAGCGCCAATAATGCATGCGATGCGGTCAACAAAGCCCGACAGGACATCGAGAAGTTTCGTGGCCGCAAAATTTATTACAACTTGCTAACCTGCAACTGCGAACATTGGGTTAGAAAATGGGCAAAGGGCAGGGCACTTTCCTATCAGAGTTTACTCGTCCCCACTTCTCAATGTGATGTCAACAATCGGCGCAGCACGTTTAATAATATTTTGGATGCGACAGGACTTGAGCGCGAAGGAAAGAAGGTTTGACCTTTATACGACAATAAAAATTAAAGATAATACATAATTTAGTTATAGTTATAAAACATCAATAATTTGAACATCTACATATTTGCATTTTTTGTTGAAGGTCGAGGATACTACTAAGGATGTAGTGGAGAAAGGGATTGGATTCTTCAAGTCACTCTTTGGCAAATGAAGTCATTTTCCATATAATATACCCATTATTGGTCTTCTAATATTACACAAATTTAATCACAAGTTAACTCGGAATTGTGTGGACTGGATTTGATAGCAAAGTAAAAAATGAACTATGTAGCCATTTTAATACAAATTTGAATTGTTATATTTGCGGAATCAGTTTCTTCCTGTTACGAATATATTTAAATCAAGCGCAATCAATTTGCCTCAGCCCATCATTACTTAATCACATTTATCAGCTCAAGGAGAATTTATAATAGTAAAAATGCTAGTTATTATTTTAGATTTTTTTTTGGTTTGTATAAAATTGCTGGCTTTATTGTCATCCATCAGAGACAGGTTTCTAAAGGATTATTCTACAAAATTGGCAGATTTACGTTTATCCATGCGTTCATTTTCTAAAAAGAACATTGGGACGGTAGGAAATATAATTTCAGTCATCATAATAATCATACTGCTTGTTCATGATACTTATCTAAAGTGGACCAAATTATCGTAATTGTATTAAATGTAATTTGGTATCATGCAAATTTTTTATGTATCAATATCCATAAGTGCTATTTAGTGTAATGCTTATTGATTATTGTTAGATAATCTCAGGTTTACTATCATTGTATAAAATCACCATGGCATACAACAAAGCAGTTATATAATACATATATAATAATACATACATAGGTAGAGGTAGCTTTTTTGTGTTTGTAAGTGGTTTAGCAATATTACACTTGAATTGTGCTAAAAAAACATTTTCCGTTACCTTCTCAAAATATTAGCGGCTTGAAGGTTACAGATTTTCAACACGTTTTTGTTAATTTGGGTCGTGTTTTGTAAAACTTGATTAAAATTAAGACTTTATTTGCTATTTTCTTATTCAACGTTATCAAATTCCTGTATGGATACTCAAATATTTTTCAAGCAATCCTCACTAATATGCCACTAAACTACTTGTATATATAGCCGGATTAAACTTCCCACTTTCTAGGCGAAATAAAATGATGGCTATTCCACGCATAACAATTTTTACTTCCCTTATCATATTTCACTCCACAAGAGGAGGAGAAAATCTGGTCCTCTACAAAAACGTTGAACTGGGAACATTAAACAAGTTGCTACAATCGGCTTCTGCACACTCTACCAATATCTCACAAGATAGTGATAACAATTTATCAGTATCGGAGGATGGAATTAAATTTCATCCCATACAAAACTTGGCGGAAATCCTTAAACCATTTTCAACTTGCTTGGTTCACCTGACCAACTTCCAACACGTTGATTTGTTGATCCCAAGCAACATCCCAGTTATTTTACGACGTATTGTGCCAGTTTTATTTTCCCAGCCATTCGATGTGAATGGCTGGAAACCGGGAAATTTTGAGGGGAGACTAATGAGCTGGATTCCATCAAATCTTATTGGTCAACATTTGAAGCCAGGCTTATGTTTGAATAGTACGGAGCTGTCATGCCCCTTCTCCAAATTTCACCATGCGTTCGATATTCCTATGACGGATTTTGTACAAGATTGAAGATAATCCAATTCGCTACCAAAATAAGACCTTGGGGATGTCAAGTACACATCAGCTTATATCCTCCTCTCCAAATACTGGAAACTAATGAGATGGATTACTACAGCCCCATCAAATATTTTAAGTACCCGAGGGTCCGGCAATACCCCGGTGGGAAAGGGATCAACCTGAAACTGGTGAACCAGTTTAAACGAGTCGTTCCCTCTCCAGTTCCAACCATCAATATAAACATTTTGGATTTTAAGCAATATCAAAGACTAAGATTTCAGAGGCTTATCAGATTAGTAGAGCAATATAAGAATACCAACTGGGACCGCAATCAAGGCTATCCTGTAACATCTCATGAAATATTCATCTTGATGGTGACCACAGGCCCAATCAAAGACAAGTTTGGATCGGGAGGAATGGTCAATGTCAATAATGTCAAAATAATTCATTTCTGCCAGGAATGCCCTCATCTGAGGGAAGCCTTAAATCCAATTCGGGTTGTCCACGAGTTTGACTTGGATATATTGAAGGAGATTAGCTTGACTAAATTATACTCACTGGGATTTACTAATCCTTCCGAACGACTCCATTGGAATGTGATAGATCCATTCCATTCCGAGAAGCAATTTCGGCATCGGGAATATGAGGGTGCTTTGGCCCATTGCAGTGATCCAGTCCATACCACTGGAAATTTACTACAGAAGTCATCACAAACTGATGATCTCAATGATCACCTTGCTCAAGCAATTGTCCACATCTGGAGGACTGTAATTATGGGAAATCACAGCTACCCCAGATTCTCTTCGTATTCGGACGACCTCTGCATGAATCATGAGACCATAGACGAAATCAAACATGAGCTGCCACCAGAAGGTGCTGACCTGTATAATTGGTCCCGGAAGCCACTCATCTCTCTCCGGATGGACTTGTACTATGACAGTTACCATTCATACCTGCCAGTATTATTTTATGATCCGGAGAATTCAATCCGGTTCATAAGCTGTCACCGTCGACATGTTCATCCATTGGCTGTTAGTGAATTATTTAGCATCTTTGATGACTATATTTGGCTGGCAATTGTTTCCTCAATTGTTACTACGGCAGTTTTTCTAAACCTTCAATTTTACAAGAAACCCCTTTCATTTATGATGGGAATGGTTGGCATGATTTTGGAACTTACTGGATACTTGCTGGACCAGTCATTGTCCACTGCATTTAGCAGGGCTTCAAATCACCAGTTGAAAATCCTGTTGACGGGTTACCTACTGGTTGGGATAGTGATAAGCAATGGATATCGTAACACAAATGTCTACAACCTAATTGCACCTGTTGAACCCCCCGCATACGAAAGGGCGGAGCAGCTCATCTCACACGAGTTCACTATTTACTCTAGGGCAACGAAAGTAAGTTTGGTGAATCTACTCGGAAAAGAACTTCCGGAGTTGAGTGCCAGCAATGTCGAGATGATGACTTCCCACGATATTCACTTTTCCGAGGATGGTCATTTTCAAATCCACTCAGAATTATCGGAGTTGAGGAGGTTATCAGGGAACAAACAGGACAGTGCGTCGTTATTCAATCATTCAAAAGTACATCTTGGGGTAATCCCCATCACTCAAAGGATTCGGGACGAGGTCCAGGCAGGACGTTTGGAGAAACGGGGATTATCACTTTACCAGGCATTCAGGTCACGCGAGGACAATTTGCTTTTTGGGTCATTGGAAAAATGTCAGAAAACCGCGCTTCTCTTACCCCGCTATCAATGTGAAGAGCAGAAATGGAGATTGACTCAGAGAGGAAACTATTCCCGTGGAGATGTATACGTCGGGAGGGAAACCTATTTCAAGGTCATGATTGGCTTCATCCTCCGAGGACTCATCCCGCCGTGGGTTATACAAAGGATTAATTTAGCTCAGGTGAGTGGACTTTGGAACTGGTATGGTGAGTTGATTGCTCATACCCATACGGCAAAATTCCATCAAGAGGTGGATGCATCCCCGAAGAAGGCGACAATGGATGGCAATGTACTCACTCGTCACATTTTCATTGTTGCTTTGTGGTCATCTACTTGGTGTATTTGCAGCAATTTGTGAAAATGTTTTTTAAGAAATTATCTTTCTCGTTACAATCAGAGACCGGGAATGTGAAGGTGAATTAGCTCATTGCAGTGACCTTGAAGAAATACTACCCCAACTACTAACTAGAACAAGTTGAGTTCTCATTGAGTTTATTTTGGATGGGTTTTGGAGAGTGGCAAATAAATTGATTAAATGTTCATAAATATGCTGTATAGTTCTTGACTAAATATGGCTACATGAAAGATGTTTGAAGTCGACTACAAATTCATATTTGCAGGAGAGGAATATTATGATATAAAATAACGTCCTCCTCATATCCTCATCTACGAGATGAGCATCATGCTCACGCAGTTGTTAATGGCGCTATCGACGAACATAAAGGGAGTCAACTGGTGGATATAGTTGGCCTCCCCAATCTTGATCCTGACCCTCCCCATGGATCTCACCACCCTCTGCTGGAGGTCCATTCGCCCACGCCCACAGTTATGTTTGGCAATCTCCAAACATTCATCGGAATGGCCGAGAACCCCTGCCGCCACCTTGACCATGAACGCCACGCACAACCCATCAGCCAGCATGACGGGGAAGAAGGTGAAGCCGGGCATTGGGATCACGCCGTGCAGCTTGACGATGGCATATGTGCTTATAACCAGAGCATTCCATCCCCCTATCATCACTATCTGAATGGCTAGTCCTTGACATACCTCATTAATGAGGATTCCCAATAGCTGGACTTGCCTGTAGACATGGAGTCCATTTTCACGAGCAATTGCCCACCGTCGTCCATTTCCCCTCCTCAGAAGCATCCCACTCCGGCTCAAGTAATATTTCAAAAGCTGGATGGGGATCAAGGTCCCGCTGAAGGCGAAGAATGTGACGGTTGCCACAATGCAGAACCACATGTAGAGGTCGAGAAGGGTAACCATGATTCTAATAAGGATATACCAAAAGTCCCCATTGGCCCCATCTTGGCTTCCAAATAGGGGGACCCAGCTCTTCAGGACGTAGCCCAGGAAGGGCGGCATGCATGGATTGACATATAGGAGCATCCCGGTGAAGCCGGGCATGAAGAAGCAGCTGAGAAACCCGGTCCACTGAACCACCTTGATAAATTTTATTGTATGGCTGTTCCGGTCCGTTGAAGCTATTTGCAAATTCAAAAAAACATGTCAGGTAGGCATATGCCAATTTGTCAAAAAATGTGAATTATTCAGTTGGCTAAAAAAATCTTTTATTTTAAATTATGTTAAATATTTGCATGTCACCAATCCGATTCCTCTTCTCAAACTTGTGGCAGGAGATGATTATCTCAGCCCATCCACTTTGGTCCCCTCCCCTAAAATTATAGCGCAATGCCAAGCTCACAAAAATGCTGGAAATGTAGACCAGCGAGATCAATTTCTGGGATATGTGTAGACTATCCGAAGTGTGTAGGAAATTGGCCGTGACGACTAGTCCATATAGTCCGTGAAGGGCCACATTAAATTTGAAGCGGAGTAGCTCTTTTCGGGAACCAGCTTGGATGAGATTGTTCGGAATGAGACTTTTGGCCTGCCACTCATAAGGGCAGAGGTTAAATTTCTGAAGAAGTCGAAGATGAACCTTGATCAGGGGTAGGGTTAGTTTCAACATGGCCTCTTTTGATTTTGGTACTTCAATATAAGTCCCAACTTTACTAATTGTAAGTACCTATCTACCTCACTGATCGTAAATGAATCAAAAAGTGAATGCCCATTTGTTGAACTGTATGGATTGGCCAAGTATATAATTAGTCTCAACGTATTTGCAGTCAACAGAGAAGAAAATGACGTGTCCTCCAATGACTTCACGCGTTATTCCTAAACTACCCCATTGTGAATGGGTAG
>JAQIXQ010002002.1:0-12014 GCA_034700485.1 Pseudosinella alba | reverse complement strand
AAAATACTTCAGTTCATGTTCACTGCACTCGCACGAACAAACTAGGTGGCTTCACTTCCCTTCTCGTCAGTTAACTTCTTTATATGCACGCATACAAATGGCTAGTGCTAAAGTGATTCGCCTTATCTTGGCTAAGAAATCCTTAACTATTCAGGCACGCTTTGATTTTGATTTGACTTGACGCTTGAACTTGAAGAGAAATAGCTCGCTCACAGAATTGTGGACTTGTATAGTGTAAAACTGTGAATTATAAAAATATGCTAAATGGGGAAATTGAGATGTATGAAATATGGGATAGGAAATTCTCTTCCCGTCAGCTCCCCTTTTTATTTCTCATGTTATCTCAAAGTAATTGAAAATTATACGTCATTTTCATGTTTCACTTTGCTGGAAGTGTTGAAAATAGTACTGAAATGAAACTTACTAACTTTAGATAGTCTAGACCTTCCAAGTTAAAATCTACGTCAAAGTGTTCATTTACCTTCAGAACAATTTTTTAATTATGTGGATTAAAATTCTTGGCTGGATGATTAAGGATATTACATGGCATGATTTATGATTTTTAGGTGTAAGTCTGTCTGGATTATCATTGTCCACGTCATGAATGAGATATTTATCTTGCTCACTAGCTCACTTTTTCAATCGTCACTCCCATTTCTTAAGTCTATAAATTATAATGAATGCTCATGTTTCGCTATTTTTTTTTGCTAATGAGATACTTTAAAGAAGCTTAATAATATGAGAGGTAAAATCTTTTTTCCCGGAGCAACTTTTAGCACAGGTCTGCACAAATTAATGAGAGAAAATGTCCTCTTACCTAATTTACTGTTCAAGCCAAGTCAGGAAAGCTTTATACTACACCAAATATTAAAACAAAACTTTTACTTAATTAGTTTTATAAGTCAACATTTAAAAAAATCACCCTCCACAAAGTGCGGAGGAGGATTCACGGAACAGAACACTCTTACTACTGGACTGGGCTGAATCTAAACTGAAATCTGAATCTAGTTCAAAATATTTTATTTCACTAAACGCATTTATTTCATGACCAGACGGAATCATAAAACTCGTTCGTAAATCCCATGCCATTTCACATCCATTTTTTTAATGATAGATGATTTGTCAGAACAAAAGAGTTCATATTTCGTAATTGGAACATGTTCACATGGCGTAATATGGCCATGAGCCAATCCAATAGAAGAACTCACAATCAAACAGGGAGAACCCTTACCTTCCCTTATTTGACTGAATTGAAAATCATATCAACTTTGAAAATCTAAACCTGGAAAGTAGAAAACGTGCTCGTTGCATGAAATATGAAATATGCTGCTTTACATTGTTTCATTTGGAGTGTGATTAGGATTTACTATGAAAATTACTTCCATTTTACCATCACCATCATCTAGATTAATCTTAACATTGCATGATCCACTATTTCAACATAACTTAACATTTTGTTAGAGGTGAATGAAAAGGTGAAAATGTTAGTTGCTAATTAGGCTTTCTGGTTTTTAATTTCAGTACATTATGCATTGCGATTGTCGCTTTTTAGCTGCACTGCACTTATGAATTTTTTGGCATGACATGGCATGTCCAGCTAAAATTTCCATTGCACTTTATTTAATAAGATTGGCATAAAACAGGCATTAATTTACATAATGAATACTTGAGTCTGAAATCAGATCTGAACAATGAACTGATTTTTTTTTACTAAACTTAAATCATTACATAATCTAATATGGGAATGGGAGAAGGCAACCGGATGCTGTAAAAGAATTCATTGGGTAATTGGGACTGAGTGTGGGATGAAGAGTTGGTAAAACTCATGCCATGTCAGTTAAACGTAAGGGCAGGGGCAGGATGCTAATGAACGGTTTTTAACGTCATGTAATGTGATCTGATCACAGTATATGATTTATATTGAAGACACTATATTTCCATTAAATGACCTAACTGGAATATATTTTTTTAAATAAGCATCTCGTCATACCGTATTACATGGGCGCATTATGATGGTGGTGGTATCAGAAATTTGAAATAGCATCCGTTTTCCTTGACACAAAAGTTCCATCCAGAATATTGGGTGGCGAATGACGTAAATCTTAATTAACTACTTAACATAAAATGAAATCTGATATCATCATCAGCGAATTAAAGTCATTGGATGGGAGCGCGCATCTCAGGTCCCACACGAGCTCCCAGAAGTTACTCAAATTAAAGTTGGCACAACCCCTGAGATGATTGTGCTTTTGACCCGTTTTTATTTGTCAATTAAATTATTCTAAATTTTTAACCGTGAAAGTTCCTACACACAACACCTGATTCCTGACTACGACCCTATAATTATAATTATTCTCCCAACCCAAGCCAATTCTCACAAGCAGTTAAAATTGTAAAAAAAAATTCAAATCATTACAAAGAACATTAAAAATGGGTTCAAGTTTTATCGGGCATGATGATGCTGAGGCATGCAATATAATCACATACAAATTAAATTACGCTGATGAATACTATTATTTAATTATTACAATTTTTTATATACGCTTTTTAAATTGTTACTTCTTACACGTCATCACAATAAGATTCTCACAATAAAGGAATCAACAGCAGCATATAACATAGTAGCAAATTGAAAAGAATTACTTTTTTTCAGCATAGAAAAGTACTCCAGATCATAACACAATTCACTTCAGAAATTACAAAATCTGATGAGCATATATGCTTATGTTCATCAAACACTGATAAGCAACATCAAAACTAAAATACATCTAAACCGTAATAATTATCATCGTTTAGTCATTCCCCCGTTTTTTTTTGTTGTGCATACTCCTCTCGTGTATACTGGTATGACGAAATATCTGGTTTAAATACACCCTTCCGAAACAATGTCAAGACAAGGACAATCATCTTCAACTCCGGGAACAACTTCCAAATGAGGCTCTGATAGACAATATCTTTATCCGCTGGATCCGCTGGAAACTTGAATATTCCATTATCCTCCGGTTGTTGCTGCGTTTCAGGTTCACAGTTCGTCTCCTTTCCAGTATTAACGAGGCTGATTGACAATACTCTCATTGCCTTACAGGGCAGGAGAAAGTCCAGTGTTCTCAAATCTATCCCTTCAGAAAAGGTAAGAAAGAGTTCTTCCAGTTGAGGCAATTCCAGAAACGCCCCTTTGCAGGTTAAGGATTTATTATCCAGCAGGAAAGACGGGTAGAAATCATCCTTCTCGTACTTGTTCTTGATGCTCAATGTCAGTTTTAACTGTCTTAAAGGCAGGTGCCAGTTGTTGAAGTTTTGGATGATCTTACGCACATCCTCCACGCTTACAAGGTATCCGTAACACGCACTAAGTTGCTGCATCGCCAAAAAACTTCCTTCAGAAGTCAATGGAGTTGGAGAAGAACAGTTAGATATCGTGTCATTGATTTGCAGATCATCCTTTTCAAATTCGACTTCTACTTTCTCCAGGCTTGTACTGAACTTGGATAGAATGGCGTGAGAGACTGGACCCGGTTTTGTAGAATTAATAGAGATGTGCCCAAGGTGGGGCAGGTTCGGAAGTGGATTCAGCTGAATGTGCTTCCATAACTTGGCCAAACTGGCGTCTGGGGTACTCTGTGTACAATCACTGATAGTAATGTCGAGCCGGAGGGAGCGCAAATTGGGCATCAGCTTCAACCAAGTCACTAACAGGTCGTATAATGGTTCAGCAGCCATCCTCCGGAAGACATATAACTTGGCTGACCACAGCTCCTTTCCCCAGCGACGAAGAATATCTTCAATGACCGGAAGGAAATCGGAAGAGTTGGAGGTTGTCATGAATACATCAATATTCCGGGTGAAGAAGGGATTCACTGCTTGGCTAAACTTCCTCATAAATGCTTTTGCCCCCTCCGAGTTGTCAAATTTTGTGATTCCCGTGTAGGGACGGCCGTAGAATTCATCCGTCCACATTTGGGGCGCCACGATCATGGGGAGAAGTGTGTAAACGGCTCCATTTGATGCTTTACTGACAAGTCGATAATCCAAAACGTCAACAGTGGAACAAATAGGACCGGTCGATTTCATTAAAGTATCTAACACCTAAAAGATTTAAAAACAAATTCATTACACTCCGTTCCATGCATTCTCCCCGGCTCCCGGTCATCATAAATTATTATACTTGAACGCAACATAATTACTTTCATACCTGGGGAAATAGCAAACAACCCCGTTCACTTTTCAACGCCTCCCTCCACTTGACCGACAGCCTCAACAGCTTCAACTTTTCCTCCTCCTCCATTTCCTCCAAAGGAACTTCTTCTAGAATCTCCTTCAACTCTGCATTAATCTTCATCTCCCGCTTGACATTTCGCCTCCAAGCCATCCTTCGAGCCATCCGCTCCAGACCTGCTTCATCTTCTCGAGCCTCCTCAAGCTTGGACATCAGCTCCACTTTCTTGGCCTCCAGCATTTTAGGGTCCCCCTGTTGATGAGAATCCTCTTGGTACAGCTCCTTAATTGACCTCTCCAGGTTCAGTTGGATCTCCTCCACGCTCTCCTCACTCCCATCATCCTCACTCCTGCTAACGAGATTTTGTTTCGAACCCATGTTCCGGAACACTTGATTTTAATTAAAACAAAAATTTACATTTACAATCAACTGGCAAAATAAATCTAGTTAAACCAGGCCACACACAATAACACAAAAAATTCAAAATTGCAATTAACTACAGACAATAGATATATATTTTTATTAAATTTAATACGTAATACGTCACTTTTCTTACCTCCAATTTCCACTTTTCGCTAGAGTTAGATAAGTCACCTGTGCCTGGGCTCAGACCACAACTTTAACTAATTAAATAAATTAAATTAACTAATTCAGTAGTACAATACAGGATGATTGACAAGTTAACGAGCATCAGCATACAGACACAACCACTTTAAATAACTTTCCAATTAGTTGAACAATATCAACAAATAGCTAATACTCTGTCAATTGAATGGATTGTTTACATTCAACATTAGATCCTGCATCTGATCGTACCGTGTTATGTTTGGCTTTGGAATTTGATCTCGCTTCCGCTTCCAGCGTTCTTCTGAACAAAGGACAAGTCAGCGTTGGGGGCATTGTGAGACTTTCATATGCATTCTTTTTATACACTCTGCTCAATTGTTATCAGTTTATCACCTTATTATAATAGAACATAATCACGGAAAGTTGAATTTTAAAAATAACATTAAGCAAATTGGAACACGAAACAAAAATGTTTACCTTGCTCATTTCATTAGCTTTAAAACAAACTATTGTATTTGTATTAATTCATTGTGGAATTATTACATAATATCAACAGTTGTGTCTGAATGCAGATCATTTCTATTCATTCATCATGCATAGTTCAAGTTGAGATGGGAAAAGATCAAGTCCAATTGCATATAACTTTTTTTTCTATCCAACCAAATTTTCTACAAACGTGATGGTGAGCCTGGGCTCCGCCAGTTTTGATCTTCAACGGCAATTTGCCTACAGAATAAAGTTGAGTACACAGTAACCTATATCCTGATGGGGTGGTCATTGTTGTAAGGATCAACATAGTCCTATTTCATTTTAGAAACTTCAGTTTTTCTCAGTAATCAAACGTAACCAATCCATTTGACTGACAAACGTTCAGTAAATTATTCTCATTGGCATTGACTTCAATGTGTCATGGATGAAACTTGTCAAGCAAGATGAGCCATCTATTCCTGACCTCATGCCAGGAGAGAATACGCAGACCGAACATTGGTTTTTCTCATTTTTTCGTTCACTTTGTCTCTGCAGAAAATTAAAAAAAAATAGAAAACATGTTTAAACTAACTCACATTGAAACATCCATCGCTCCAACCTACTATTAAATAAATATGGAGAGCTTAATAAGGATAAGATTTTTATGATGGCCTTATTTAGCATTAAATCCTTAAAACTACAAAAATGTACAAGGATCAACGATAATAGTCCGGTTAATGACTTGAAATGCCTGATGATTAAAGATAAAGATTGTGACTAGTTCAGAGAGGAAATAAGAAGCTGTATTTCCACTGAAAAAATGACAAAAAAAAATAAGCAATGTTTTGTTTTAGTTTACTAGAACACATATCAAACAAGATAACCAAATCAAGAAAAAGAAATTGGTGCACCTGTTTGATAGTTAACCTGGAAAACTGTTACTTTAAATAGGATGCCGTACAAAATCTATCAAATTATTCCTCATTTTTTTACGTTTCCATTTATCCGATCCACCCATTTTATGACAATGGTTCTTCACTTTTTATCAATTTAATAGGTAAGTTGAACTTTTTAACTTTACTAGAATCATTAAGAACAAATATTATCATATTAATCATTAGGCATTTATAAAATAAGTACTGTTATAAGTCATGTTCTGTTAAGTCATTAATGTCAACAGGTCTAGATTCAGATTCCAAATATTTTGATTCATGCAATAACTGCAGTATTTATCATGTAACAAGAAATGACTCGCTTCACAAACAGACAATTTGATAACCCAAAATAAACAATTTCTTTCTGACAATGCGTCATCTTATTTTACTATGAAACTGTTAGAGCCAGTGACAAGAAGAAGCCCTAACATAATTAAATATCAAATCTGTCCAGAAGAAACATGAATACTGACAAATCAGTCATGCCTGTCTCACTTCACCCCGGAACTTATCCTTATATCTCCTCCAATTACTCACTTAACTTTCTCCAAATAAAACTCTCGCCTTTCTCCGCTACTTTTTACATAACTAAACCACTAAACCAAAAAAAAAATCGGCAAGCTCCTTTCACCCAACTTTACCTAACAAATAACTGGTCATCATATGTCGTCATAAAGCGAATTAGCGAAGGATGACCTTAGTCATTCCCGTATCCCGGAATCGATAAGACTATATTTCACCAAAAACTACTCCTCAGTCCGAAATATATTTTATGGAGGTGACGTCGACTTGGGGGAATGTGGGTGATTTAATCATATTAAAAGCTAATACTAACTAATACTAATCATAATCATATCATCATCATCAGCGTAACTTTTTCTCACTAATCTTATTTACTGGACAAAACATTTACTTTCGTGTTTGCTCTATTTAGAATTTAGATAGAGGTAATTTCATTTACCTGTGCAATTGGGGTTGACCGACCCAAATTCCTTAATGTTTGCCTCCAAACTGTACCGGAGATAACAATTAGCAGTGGAACGAAGCAAATTAAACAGAGGGAAATGAAAGTTGGAAAACTGCCAAATAACTACATAAATAGCATAATCAGCATCATCGAGATGATTAGGACGGTGAGCGCTGATGCCATAAAAATATGTAACGATTTTAATGATAAGTGTTCCATGGAATCCTTTAATCTTATCGGTGCGTAAATGGAATGGGAGTGATCACATCATCATGCCATATTCTCATGGAATGGATGTTATAACAGGTTATAGTACTAACAAACAGTAAAAAAATGTTCCAGGTAAGCATTCCAAAATTGGGAGGAATTCACCAAAAGATTTTGTCAGTGATACAGATAATCCTAATAGCTTTAATTCTGTTTTGGTCCTGTTTGATTGTTCCATTCCATACGTCGTGGGAGAAATTTGTCAAAAGCGAAAAAGAATTATCTCGGATAACCTCGTTTACTTCCTCCATAATAATATTTGTTCCTATTTATCAAGAGATGGTGATATGATGATGATGTAATAGTTAATATACTAATTATGTCTTTAACTAATAAAATGCAATGTATCCTGCAGTACTACATGGATTTTATCATGTCCCATAAATTGGGGCGGAACGTACTCTTCCTAGCTTGATAAGTAAACTATATCAAAGTCTGTCCTGCTTCAAACCAGATCCAGTTTCATTTTTTAAATATTGCAGTTAGCCTTTACTGTACCGATAATCCAATCATCCCTTGCGGTCGTGTGTTATCACAACTTGTTTATAAATTACGTGAAATTGTATGCCATGCCAAGTTATTCCGACTTGCGGGGTGACGAGGTGAGTGAACAAGATTGGAAAATGATAAGCGCTTGAAAAAAAATGAGTTTGATATTTTGGGGGATTCCAACTTCCAAATACGCCATCCTCCTATACAAGAATTGACGACGGAAGCACAGACATATTTTTTTACATTCAAGGGTAACTGACTTCTCTCATTCCATCGGAATTTGGATTGAGTTTTTGAAAAAAATGTGAGATTGATTAAAAATATTTGAGATGAGATAATGGAAGACCTTCTTTGAATATTTGATCATGATTAGGATTTTTAGATAAGGTAATTGACACGTGGAGGCGAAAATGAATTAATATACATGCCCAGCCCAACCCAGGCTAAACCACGGATTTCCTTAACTGGGATTTAAGAAAATTATACAAATGATTATATTAACTCCCATATTACGTCAGTGAGTAGGTATTACGGGAAATTGAATGAAAACTACTTGAACAATTATCCAATCCAGCATGGGATTAGTTGGTAAACTAACTGAAACTGATCATCATCCATTTATATGAAGGATATTTAACACTGAATTCAAAATCATAATAAGCCCCACAGACTTTTCACACTTGGACCAAGGATATCCCGAGGCCAAACATATATTTAGATCTTTTACAATTTTGTTAGTGATGCTGATGATATGATATGATTATGGACTAATCCGAACTGACAGCTTTACAACGTGTTTATCCAAAGGATTACTCATTTCATTTATCTAACTGCTCAAGTGTCACTACTTTATTCCATATTCCCTTCTTTCTGCAGGCCCATGTAGGTTCTGGTTTAATTTATTTTAATCCTTTTTGACGAAAGATAAATGATGTGGTTGTAATGCGGGGATCAGCATCAAATACATACGCATATCCCTGAATAACTATTTAATATAATCCATTCATTAACCCCGGTGCCTGCGTATTTTCATTTTTGTTCCGTTGACATTGACATTGAATAGAAAATTGTAAAAAATATTAAGCCATGTTAGAAAACAAACATTATTCTAACAGCGTAAAAAAAAACCTCCTGTCTGTATTATATTTAGCGAGATATTGGACATTATTTTAAGCCTCAGCCAAACCAAATAATATTTGCTCCTGGTACTTATTTTGTATTTTTGGATTGGAATTTTGTTCCCCTTAAAGGTAAGTACCCTCTCCATCCATTACGTGACTTTCCTCTAATCTTCTACCGTCCAGAGGGGGATGAGAAAAGATGCGATTACGTCATATCATGTAAAAGCCATCCCATGTTCGGCAAATTACTTTGATTTGATTAGTCATCCAAATTCCAATCCAAGAAAGAAAAAGGTTCGCAATCTCATTTCTCTGAAGTAAGGTACCTTCCCCCCTCCTCCCTAACTCTCCGTTCCACCTCCACATCACAACCACATCCACATCTACCCCTTTCAATCTTCCTTTTTTTTTTAAAGAAAATCTCACTAACGAGCTTCTTCTTTCGTCTTAACATGAATCATCCCCTTATACGGTCACAGTCAACATTTTCAGCTATGACATTATTTTCAAGAGTCTTAATAAAAAAATGCAATTTACATACCTTGAACGCTTCTTCAGACGACGACGATGATGATGATGATGGAGGCACTGATAAAGACGCTGATTCCGCTTCCACAGTTTCTCTTTGTTTATTATTATCCTCTGTCTTTATCCCTGCTTCTGTTTGCTTCTCTGGTTCCTCCAGACATGGAGTCGAATTCCTCTCGGGATGATGATGCTGATTGGGCTCTTGATCAGTCAATCTCTCGAAGGCCAGTCCATCCCGGGTCCATTGGCTGGAATAGAGAACGAGAAACTTTCTGTGATTTATGAATACTCTCATCTTCCTCTTCTTTTTTGACTTGGCCATTTTAAAAACCAACTTTGATTGACCAACTTGATTATAATTAGCCCGTTTAAAGGAATTATAATCCCCGTTCCAAGATAATAAACTCTTTTTTCTCTCCACCCCACTTAAGATAATGATAATGGTAATAATGATATGATGACCAAGCTAATTGTAAGTAGCATATTTTTATGTTCTAGCTCACCAAATACATTTTTTTCGCAAAAATTATGATGACTCTTGTGAGTCGAATTGCATAAATAGCTTTTGAGTTTGTATATAAATACTTTTTGTTTGTGTTGTCGACTTTCTCGAATAAGTTGCAATTGTTTGGTCTGTACCAGATTAATTCACTTTTTGCCGTTCCATTTTAATCCTGTGAGTAGTGTTGCATCTTATTCTTAAGTTATTTCTTCTTTTTAGGTTTAGTATTGGTAAGCATTTACATATTATCATAATGAATTTTCCAATTTCAATGTTAAGCCATATTAAAAGGGGGCCTGATTATGCTGCTGGACTCTGTAGCTATTAAAGTTGGCAAATTCCTTCTGTCAATTTGCACCGCAAACAAGAAATCCGATTGCAAAAGGAAAGAATATCTACTACAGGATGGTTATGTGCGTCACCATTTTTTCAAATGATTTATATGAACATGGACCATATCACATCCAATCCTTTATCGAGGAAAGGAACCGCGCCATATTGATCCAGACCACAAACCAAATATTATCGTCAAAGCATAGTTAAATTCCTGAACATTCTAAATGAATTCCTTGTAAGAAGTAAACCTGGTCATATGAATACAAACTATAGACCATTTAGACAGTCTTCCAACTAATGCTGCCCATTTTCAGAATTCCAGAAACCTTTGCGTTTTCAGTTACACATATGACAGAATGCTTAATTGTATTCATGATTCCATAATTAATGGCGTTGACAAAACAATGGCTTACGCTTAGTCCAGAACTCAGGACTTAAGAGGGAAAATAACTAAAGATAAATTAAATTAATTCGGAAACATGAACACCTTCTCTTGTAGATTTGATTTGACTAGACCTCATCAGTCCCATTGACGTCAACTCAGTTAGCCATACCATATACAGTAGTGAAAAGCCAAAAAGAGGATTTGCTTCAGGTGCTAGGAGCAAAAATCCATCCCGAGCTCAATCGAAAATGGTAAAACCAAGTAATTAAAAATCATTAGTGGAGACCAATTAATCTGGATTTATGAAATGGAACATTTTACTTTCATCCAGGTGAGGTTCATCCATGTTTTACACAACAATAACATGACTTATGTATGACCGCTTTGTAATATGTTGGCCAGTCGAACATGTGCATGCATAAAAAATAAGCTATTTCATATCTCATCTCTAGGAAAAGTTTTTGCAAACTAATTTGGCAATAACAATTTAACCCCACATCCCAACCCAATACAAAGTACAAGTAGGAATAATTTTTATATGAAAACTGGAGCTTACTTAACCCCATCACCATCACCAACTCTGGCTTCACAAGAGCATTCTCCTTGACTATATCCATTATTCCCTTCGGAAATGGCACGACGGTAGGCAACACATTCCTTTCGATGAACATTCCCTGTGGATGATGATGTTTGCGAATTTTCCAATGACGATTCCCTTTTCCCCGTGATGTTATTATCATGATAATGGCCAGGATTATTATTAATGTTATGTGAAGCGCTTATGGAGCTGTTGCTATTTCTAAACTCATTTTCCTTTTCATTAAATTGATCAAGTCGGTGATTTCTCGCCAGACTTCCATTACTGTTGCCAGCGACCAGCTCCTCCTCCTCCAAACAAGGGTAACCACAAACACTTGTCGTGCTTCCAGATAGCCCTTTTGACAGGTTTTGAGTGGATTGGCTCATCCTAGATTTTGGTGGCTTTCCACCACCCGACTGGGATTGAGAGGCATTGTTGCTCGAATTTGAACTATTATTTAGTCTCCGACTAGCTTGGCTCTTGCAGAACTCGTAAATGTCAACAATGCTCCCACCCATCATGCTACCAAATCTGTTTTTCGACAGGCTTTTATGGCCGACAACTCCTCCACCCCCATCCTGATTCCCTGCTTTATTTAGGGCTAAGCTACTGTAACATCTCCGACTTCGATCAAATTTTCCATTCGGATT
>JAQIXQ010002001.1:0-12016 GCA_034700485.1 Pseudosinella alba | reverse complement strand
CTAGTGTATAAAATCGGCTTCACTTTTCTGTTGCCTGTAAAGCATGGAGTGTGTCTACCTGTGTATTGTATATCGTGGTTTTACGAAAGACCAAGCCAAAAAAGGGTGTCCCTGTAATGCTAAATGAATGGAGTGAAAAGTGCTTTTGCGCACTCTCTCTTGTGCTGAGTGAGTGGGGTAGAAAATGGTAGACTAGAAAGAAGAGTAAAAAGCATTGGATGGAAGATGGAATATGGGAGGAGGCGGAGCTCTGGACGAATGCAGGGAATTCAAATGACGAGACCGGGATGAAACCGGGGCAAGTCGCATCTTTTGACATCTTCAAATGTCGATGTAACGTAAATGCATTTCAAAAAGTGCATTTCTTCTCGGCCTTCTCTTTTGAAGAAGACCAAAACAAATCAGCAAAATTCCCTCTCGGCACTTGGACAAAGGACAAGAAGGTAGGTAATTTTAATTGTTTCAGTTAATTTTAATGGTGAATGTTGCGAATTCTGGATTCCCTCCCCATTTCTGACAGTTTGTCGTGTTGTTGACTTTGGTTTCAGAACATTAAATCATCTGACATCTCATCGGGCGTTCCAAGGAGTTTTGACATTTGAAGAAGAGCATCCCCCTTTTGGCTTGGCACAATGGCGGAAGAAACTGAACAGGTTTGTTAAAACTTATCAATTAATTATTGTTAATTGACTGTTAAACGCTTGGTTCTGGCAGCTTATCGGTGAATGTAATGTATTCTGTTCACAACATCTGTTCTTTTTTGTTTACTCGTTTAATTTAGGAATCGGAGACCCACTTGAAGGAGCCCTTGGACCTCCTCCTCCTCAGCATTGATGAAAGGGTCGTCGTCAAAATGAAGAATGACCGGGAGTTAAGGGGAAAACTCCACGTTAGTGTTACAGTTAACTTAACTTTAACTATTGTTAATCTATTTCAGTTACAGTAAGCAGTAAAAGTACTGTTTGACAACTTCAATAGCTAACCTAACTTCACTTTTCCTTCTTTGATTGATGTATTTGCAGGCATATGACCAGCACTTGAATTTGGTCCTTGGGGACGTTGAGGAGACCATCACGGTTGTGGAGATCGACGATGAGACCTACGAAGAAATCTACAAAACAACAAGGCGAAACATTGGGATGCTTTATGTTCGAGGGGATGGAGTCACCTTAATAGCTCCTCCGGCTAAATCTCATGCTTAGATTACTTATTCTTACCGTAATTACTTGTACTAGCTGGCTGTTAGGTATGATTTTTGATAAATGAATTAAGTATCTACATAAAATTAAAGTACACTGATTTAAGGAATAAAAATTAATGTTAATCTAGTTTGATTGATATACAATAATTAAATTACGTTCTTGGTTTTGACTGGATGGATGTATTATGTACTTTTACGTTAGATTAGAAATAAAGAACATCTTTTCGGAGCTTTTGTGATCATGATGAATTAATGAGTTATGTAGATTTTATTGAGGAATTTCAATCTTGGTTTATTTGCAATGCATTTTGTAATAGGTGATCTCATAAACTTCTTGCTTATAATTCTCAGATTTTGAATAACATTTTTTTTTCATTCCAGCATCCAGCGTAATTTAAATCAATTTAATTAGTTCTTGTAAAATTCAGATAAGATCATTTGAAAAATAATTTACGAATTTAACCTTGAGCCCTTAAGAACAATTTTATTGTAAGCGGATAACTGTGGGGTTTTTCAAGTTCCCAAAGTACAAAAACAAAACAAATAGAATAAATTACAAATGTTCGGAAGCATATTTAATTGTTAGAAGTGGATAAAGTCATTTTCATTCTTCTTGGCCCTTTGCCTTTTGCATCCCTTCCTTTTGCTTTTTACTCTTCTTGGTTTCCTGATCTATAGGCGCCGGCTTCACGAATGGGATGAATTTGCTGTATTTCTCTGGCATGTATGGCGCTAAGGCTGCTGGTATATTAACGCCATCCTCAGTTTGATGATTCTGAATATGAAAAGATTAATACAGATTTTGAAATGGTATTTTTTTCAGAATTGTCTCATTGAAATTTGAAATCGGTACAATAAATCAAATTCTAAGTTTTGTTTTTACCTCTAGCAAGCAGCAAATAACTCGTGTAACCGCACACATAGTAGCATTTAGCATGTGCACGTAAGGAGTAGTAGTTGAGGATTTGGTTTGACCATAACGAATCCTTAGGCGTCGGCTCTGTGAAAGGAAAATCTCGATTATTTAAAACATTAGGGAAGTAGTAAGAAAAGAACTTTTATGCAAATATTAACAAGTCCAACCTGATAATCTAAACAATTAGAAGCTGAAACCAGTTCCCGGAAAGCCCCTGCAGATGGGAATAACGCTTCTAAATCCAACTTCTTTGCTGCAGCATTATTCAATGCACCTGAAACTATGCAGACCACTTGATACGGGAGTTCCAAGACCTGGCAGAATTTTTCTGCGTTTCCTATCATCTCATCAAGCATTTTCCATGAGGCATCATCATACGGACTGGTGATCACAAATTGTTCGACCTGTGTAAAACATGTAAAAAAATATTAATTGTTAACAAACTCCAAACTCGTAACAAAAGTTTCCAAATAGTATACGTAAATGCATTCAAATTTATTTTGGTCATACCTTTTCAAATTGGTGCACCCGGAAGATCCCTCTAGTATCCCGACCATGGGAGCCAACCTCTTGCCGGAAACATGAGGAAATGCCAGCGTACTTAATGGGCAGCGTTGCTTCTGGAATCCATTCATCTCTGTGAAATGCAGCGATGGGCTGTTCTGCTGTAGCAATTAAATATTTTTCATCGGTTGTTGTATCCTCCGGCTTATCAGAACCCTTTCCAACAACTTTATACAGCTCGTCATCGAACTGGGATAGCTGGGCAACTTCTTGCATCACTTCCTTCCGCATGAAGAATGGAGTATACAATGGAACATATCCGTTGTCTCCGAGCAGCCTTAGCGCTAATTGGACCAGGGCCTGCTGCAGGAACACTCCAGGGCCTGTAAGATAGTAGCCTCTTCCTCCTGCCGTTACTGCCCCACGCTCGAGTTCAGCTCCACCGATCATCTAGGAAATAAAATATGGATTAAGTCGATTTTTTAAATTTCCAAACCCCAAACTGTCAAATTTGTTCCAAGAGAATACCACATTTAATACTTACAACAATCAAATCAACATGAGAGTACTTCTTCTTTGTCTCCAGATCACCCCAAGTCCTCTCTATCCGGTTGTGGTCTTCATTATCATCAACTGGGACGGATGGATGGAGGATGTTCCCAACCTCCTTCAACGCTTCATTCCTCACCTTCTCCACCTCCAACAACTCATTCCCATTCTCCTCCACGGCCTTGTCCACCTTCGTCTTCAGAGATTTAAGCTGCCCCACAGATAACGGCTGCAACGTCTCGACAACCACCTCATGAAGCTCCGGAATCCCCTCCGGAAGCTCCGTTGCCCCTGCAGCCTCCTTCTTCTTCATACGCTCGCCGATCCCTTTGGAAATCAGGTTCTTGATCCGGTTATAGGCGTCGGCCTTGAAACGGAGCTGTCGCCACTTGTTATCCTCGTTGATCACGGTCTCCACAAGGCCCACATCTTTGAAGCGGTCCTTTTGGTTCTTCCTCATGTTGTCGGGGTTGCCCCCCTTGTCCTCCCGGAAGAGATCGATGTCCAGCGTCATTGTTAAATAGTTAAATTAACTGTAACTGTCTTTCACGCTTCCTCGGTTCAGTGAGGTTGAAGGTACTCGGTTCGTTCCTACCGTAAATGAAGTCTGAGAGAAGAAAAGGAGAATGTGCAATTTTAATTTGCAAGATTAGAGATTTTAATTTTAATTAGTAAAAATATGAACGACTGACATCACCACACGAGATACAAATAATTAACTGAGTACACTTTTAAAATGACGTCACCAAAAACGTTCAGTTCGTTTACCTGGAATTTAACCGGAGAATAACACGTACACGTCACGTCCGGACAGCTGTTACAAATTGACAAACTCGTCTTCGCTGGCCGGGTTGAGATAATCTGCAAACAAGTTAAAGAATCAGTTAAAATTAGGTGCTAAGAATGACGCAATCCAACAATCGTATTGCTAATAGTGGTCCATATTTACTAATTAAATTAACAAAAAACAACAATTCACCTTCCTCGCCTCAGTCGCCTCACCTTTCACAAATTTGAACTTGATTGGATATAAGTATCGATAAGAATATAAGATCAAGAGCAAAATTATTGTGAGAAATATGGGATGGGATGATGTTTATTACTGCACTGCAGTACTGCAATTGGCAATTACAAATTTTCAAGCCGCAATATGCAAGCAAAAGCAAGCAATTGATTTGACTATTTGACAACTTTCTCCTCTCCTCTCCTCTCATGATCAAATTTACTCACTTTTCACTCGATGAAATTTGGGGAATGAGAGATGAAATGCACCCAAAAGGAGAAAAGTGTGTATTGGGCTTGGGCAAACATCACACACAAACAGCAACAAAAAGCACTCAAGTCAAATCCATGTAGTAAGAGTTTAGTTTCCCGTGAGAAATTTGGTTTCATTGTTGCACCAGCTGACCTACACACCTGTCTTTTGTGACCTGGACCTGACCTGACCTAAGAGTTTGAGGTTTAGTAAGTTCCATGCAACGGCCAACAATGGAGCGTTCTCCAACAGTGGATCATGACAATCAGGTTAGCCATTAATTAGTTAATTTGGGTCAATTAAAAAAATATTATGTTAATGTTTCGTCCATCGTCAGTTAAGTTAATTTTTAGTTAGCTCACAAAACTGAGTATTGTTTTTAATTGCTTACTGATTTAATTTTGTTTTATGATTGGTTTCCAGTGCATGACCAGCTCCTACCATGAGATCAATGAAGACATCGAGGGCCTTGGAGGGGACTCCACGGAGCTGGAGCTCAGCCTACCGGGGGCCAAAAAGCTATTCAACCGGGCCAAGAATTGGGTGGGAGACCTCAGCCTGGAGGGAGTGGTTGCCCAGGAGGGTCAGCAAGTGACATACGTGGCTCAAGATCTAGCAGAGAAGATCAAGCTGGCCAGTCCCGACAAATCCGTAAATGATGAGGAGGAGTTCCCGCAGCATGACCCTTCGGATTTAAACTCGGTTGTAAATGAGCTGGAAGTTGAGGCCAAGAAGCTGGCCACATCGTTGGATCAAGTTACGGAGAATTTAACTGGGATTTTGCATTCGGTAAATATTTATGACCAATTTGAAATTTACCGTTCGGTCATCGCCTCATCGGCCGGGAACCGAATATTTATCGAAATCGAAGGATAAGTTGAATGAATGTACTTTTTGTTTGCAGTTATCTTCGATGACCTTAGATTGCGTCTTCACCGCCAGTGATGGGGTCACCCAGCTATGTGACACTGCCGATGCGTCAATAAAAGTTATGTACCAAGTAATGGCTAAATGTGAAGAACTGAATAAAGCCGTTCATCCTGTATATGGCCTTCATCAGCAAATGTAAGTTAAACTTACATTCAACATTTAGGAATCCACAATAATAATTAGAGATATTATGTTGAAAACTAAATATGTGTGCAAACATAGAAATGTTAACGGGCATTATTTCTTTTGCAGCAAGGACACCAAAAGGCTTCTGGATAAGGTGGAAGCGGAAATCTCGTCATAGGACGAAGGATGTAGGATGATCAGGATGATGATAAAACGCGGAGATTAAATAAAATTTCAAATGCGCAGGACCATTTCAGACAACTTGGAAAGGACAAAGGAAGGAACGGGCGATTCATATCAATAAATAATGATGAAGTCAGACAATGTATATCTGGTTCACCCCGGAAGGTTGAACCAAGATAAGCCACATTTTAAAAAAATGACCGACTGGTCTACAGTCTACAGCTCTCCGGTCCTTCGGTCGGAGCCTAACAAACGACAAGCTTGGATATGAAGCAATACATTCGCTTCCTAATTCATTCTGAATGTCATCCTACAAGATCTCAAAAATGCTAAACCCTCATTTAGTGAATTAACCTTTGCCTAATTTACTGTAATACTTGTCACTGTCAGCATGTAATAATTAAGTTTGTATGTAATTTTGAATATGCTCTAAAAATAATATGGACATGTAATAAAATATTTTTAAAAGACAACATATTTCACGACACGACAGAAGTATTAAATCTTCTTGATGTATTTTTCTTTTAACTATAAATCATTGATTTGATACATTTACGTGTTTAAGTTATAATAATAATTAGTACTCTTTTTTACTATGATTTTTTACAATAATTGGAAGGGGCATTACCCCAGAGCTTGCAGCATGAACAATAGGAAGTGTGTGTAGTACTTAAAATCAGGAGCAGACGTATTCTTATCTACAAATGACTATTTAACATTTTTTAAGCATTGATCGACCAAAAACCGAGAGTCATTTGGCCCTTCAAGTTACTCCTCCTTCTTGTACTTTCCATTGTAGAATGGGATCCAGTCGGTGACCACCTTCCAGTCAGTAAAGTAGCATAACGCAGCCATTCCCGTCGCACCAAAGATGATTGAGGTGGTGACCCTGCAATCAAGAAGGTACAAATTTTAGTCATCAGTTCCATTAAAAAATAATTATCTCTAAAATTGATGCCACATGCCAAAGGCGACGACATGACAGTAGCTCAACGAACAACAAACTATCTTAATTAGCTTAACTCGTACACTTAATTATTAAGCTATTCTGCACCCAAACTTACCAGTTCTTCACCTGCTGCATCTGCTTCGGTCCAGGGGGGAAGGGGATCCCACTTCCGGGGACGGGGGTCGGGCCCCCAGCATTCCTTACAAACGTGAGTGTTTGACCTCCAAGCCTCTTGGTCAGGCCCAGACTGGATGCGCTTCTCAGAGCGGAATTCATTTTAGAACCTGGGAAAAAATAAACACACATATTAACATACATTTAACATTTGACCTATAACCAACCAATTCAAATTGAATCACTTCCCAATGAAAGTTAGCAGTGAAAGTATAAGTTGTGTAAAATGCTATTTAATAATGATGAGCTGAGGTTTGAGATAGTAAGATTAAGAGTCAATTAACTTTTACCTTTTATTTGATCGCCTTAAACTTTACCAATTTTGTCCGTGTCAAGTTTAACTCGTGTGGAATATGCACTGTTGATTTAATTAACTCACATAATATAATATGACCCCAGTTTTTGAAGGAGCAACACCAAATTTATCTCTCAAATATTCCGATCATGGCTAACATGAGAAATGAACAGCTGTAGTATGCTTAGAAAATGGATGGATGGAGATTCAAGCAGTTCAAGCCCCAAAAAGTGCGCAAAATGTACCCATGTTTACCACTTCATGGCTGGCGGAATACCGATGTTCTTGCAATGTCTATAAAGGATATGGATAGCTACTGGCTTCATGAATGATTTCAATTTCATATTAATTTACTTATAAATCAACAATCATCATTAACTTATGCTTTTGGCATCAGCGATATTGAATACTGGTAAATCATGGACAGTTTTTATTTTTTTCTCCAACAAAAAACGGAATACAGGGTTTTAAATAGGTTTTTCATAATAGGTATTTCTATTTTTAAATTACATAATTTCAATCAGCAAGTTTAACTTTCCCATTCCCCTCAATTCCACACCACCTCTACTACTACAAGACAAACATTCATCCTCATACAATTTATAAAGCAAAATTATTGTAGTCTTTTGATTTTGAATCCGCAAAAACTCAATCAACCAATATACTTTTACAGACTTACAGTTGAAAAAACGAATGTGATCTAAATACATATCGAAAAGTATGAAATACAAATATGTACTGGACTGTTGAGTCCGTTACCAAAAGTAATTAGTATTGATAAATTATATTTTACGTGCTACTTTAATTAATTGAAGTTGTAATAGAAATTGAAACTGACCTACCTATGCACAATGAATTATGTATTTGATTTATTTATAAGTATAATAATGTAAACATTGAAATCTTAATGGAACCGGAAGAATTGTGCAAGTTTAAGGCGTGCAGCGATCTAGAAATCTTGGGTAGAGACATGCCTCTCTAATGTGGTAGCGGTTTAGCAGCCAGCATAGAAATCTCTCCAGACCCAAGCCATAGCCACCGTGTGGAACAGTTCCAAACTTTCTCTGTGGATAAATAAAATCGAGTATTATATATTTGTAATTCGTATTTCTGGGGCAGTATTTGGGGTTTTTCTAATATAAAAACATTTTTATTTACCTGATCCGTGTACCAGTAATACGGAGTCGGATCAATTCCAGCGATTTTGTAGGCAGCAACCATTTCATCATAATCGTGAATACGCATTGACCCACCGACGATTTCCCCAACATTCGGCAACAACACATCAACCTATTTTACGTTAAAAGTAAAATAATAGATTATTTGAAATAGGTCTTAGCCTGTGGATATTAAAGAATTTGGATTGGGTGGGTTTGCTCGGCTTACAGATTCTGTCAAATAGTTGTCTTCTGGACAGCGAGTCATGTAAAATGACTTGATTGGTGCTGGAAATCGTGTAAAGAGGATTGGTTCGTTTATTGCATCCGTCATCTTCCTCTCGGGCATTTCCGGAATGTCCTAGATTTATCAAATGCCAATTTAATTTCATAGCGGGATAGTCTTGTCATAATCCACTAATCATGTCAATTTGCGCAATTTTTAATTACCTCTCCATATTCATAAAATGTACCATCGTCCTTTGTGACTCCGTTTTCCTTCAACCACTTGATACCGTCGGCATAGTTCATTCTACGGAATGGGCGTTTTGGAGCTTTGAATTCCTGCAGAACAGAAATACAGAAAATTATCAAATAATTATACTTGATGAACACAGAGGTATCTGTGCAATTACTATGTGTCCGGCAAAATAATGTAATTCGTGGCAATTGACTCACGAACAGTATTTTTATTATCTCGTCAGTAATTTTACTTTGTCTCCATTTGTTGTCTGAGGGGCATACGAAGCCCGACAAACCTTTGATGGGAGAATAAGAAGAGTAGGAGTAAAAGCCAGTATCATTAAAGTCAACTTACAGGGTGTAGTTCAAGGACCAAGTCACCGCACTTCTCCATGACCCTGTCAACAACATCCACGACCAAGTCTTCAAGTCGATCCAACAAATCGTTAAATGTAATAAACGGACATTCAGCTTCAACATGAGTATACTCCGCTAAATGACGCCGGGTTCGACTCTGCTCAGCACGATAGCTTTGCGCTACGCAGAAAACGTCTCCAAGTGAAGCCAAACAAGTTTCCAAATAAAGCTGGGAGCTTTGAGTCAAATAAGCCTCTTGTCCGAAGAAGTCCAATTTAAACAATGTGGAACCTCCTTCAACTTGAGTTTGAACAAGAGTTGGGGGGTTGACTTCACAGTAACCTCGTGCAAAGTAGTGATCCCTGAAGGCTTGCATCAAGTGAGATCGTACGCGTAAAACTTTACACGTCTGTTTCGAATAGAGTACAACAATAACATATTACCTTATAAATTCAACTAGTTTTTAGAATTTTTAAAAATTGAATTCAAGCAAGAACTTAGTTTAGTTATTTACGTTTTCCCCACGAAGCATAATATGTCGCTGATCAAGTTGCACATCCGGATGTGACTCCTCGTTTAGGATAGAATCCGCTCCCCCAGGTGGTGCCAATCCAACAACTTCCCAGTAGTCAACTTTCAATTCGACCCCACCCGGTGCCTATAACGGAACAGCAGATTGGATATTTTAGTGAAAACCTAACCATAATCTGAAAGAAAATATAATGTTAAATTTTAGTTTTCAATTAAGTAAGTACCGTTTTGCCTTCCGGAACTGGTTCCAGTAACCCATACAGACAAACAGAGGATTCGGTTGATAACACTTGAGCATTATATGTGTGGCATAGCTTGTCACTCAACACGGATTGCAAGTATCCCGTTCCATCACGAATGGTTATGAACATCAAGGATTTTCCTGTAATTCGGAGAAATCATATTATTAATTCTCAATAAAATTTTCATGAATGGTTTCGAAAATTAAGCTGAGCAATGGCAATGTTGGCAATGTAGACTATCATCTACCTTGACGTCGCATTCTATGCACCCAACCGAAAACTTGCACTCGTTTCCCTTTAAATTCACCCACTGAACGAATCTTAATTCTTTCTGCCGCTGGTAGGGATTTATCTTCTTCGATGACAATCTAGATAAGTACAATTTTTTAGCATATTATTTCATTTCATAAGTAAACAAACAATGTTGGCGTTGACAAATCAAATTAATGTCATATTATTTATTTTATTTAATATATAATCATAATCACCTTTTTCGCTTCTTCCAAGTTTTTAGCTCTCAAGTCAGCATCCTCCTTATCTTTAACTGATGCGGAAGCTGTCTTATGCTGCTCACGAGTGAATAGTTTTAGAACTTTCTTCAGTTGGGATTTAGCAACCAGATCATAGACCTGCAAAAAATACACAAAAAGAAAAAAAGACGTAGGTTAAGATTATGGCAGGCAAATGACAAAGATAATTAAAATATTTTCGTATTTTATTCATGCAGTCCCTAATTACAGGACAGATGACAGAAAATACAAAGTAGTCAAATTACAAACCTTGCCTTCCTCCTTAGCATCCACGAAAATAGAAGGCCAAGGCTCCTTCTCCGCAGCCCTCAACGCCCGGAGTACCGTCTTAAACGGCTTTCCCTCCGTCCCATCCCCCGAATCATCGTTACCCCGCTTTTCGGAAGTGTAAAGCTGCTTGTCTTCACCTATTAGGTAATAGCAAGAAAAGAAAATTAACAGTTTCACATATAACTTTAAATGTACTCACCCACGGTTGACCACCAACCTTATCAATTTCCGTTAATTCCGTTTAAGAATTTTAAATTTTAATTTTAAACTTACTCATGGTTAATCCCGAAACCTGCTCGGTAACTCCAGCTGTGTCGTCCCCGCCCATGATGCAAAATCCAACCAGAACAAATTTAATTGAGAAATTATTTTCTATCCCAAATAGAAAACCAACTTTGACAATGCTATTTTAAATGTTGGCAAAAACAAAGCAACTCAACAGAGCCTCCAAAACTGCAAAATAAAAATGTTAAAATAATGTCAACTCAAAATAATTACAAAATTAAAGTCAAACTCTCAACTCAAAAAGTTAATGAACCAGCTCGGAACACCTGATAACTGAACGTTATTATTGACATTGAATTAATTTGCAGCATGCACATTAAAAGGATTAATTTAGTTGATATATTTTAAAACGTATGTTTAACTTTACCTGTAATTAATTAACTAGTGATGATGATAACTGTGACAGTGCACCAACACCTGCCTGCTGACGTGAACAACTAAACTGATGCAACACCGTGCGGAAATGAGCCGTATGGGAGACTGTGTTAGGTTTAGGTTGTCGATGTGGAAGAAGACGCAAACGCAATCTTACCTAAGTAAGTAATATTTTGCAAAAATTAAATTGGAAGATTGTAATTTGCAAACTATCCGTGTGTAAGCACGTTTCACTACGAGCAAACTCAATTAGCTTAACTTGTAAGTTGTAAGGTATCTCGTTCTTATTTTGCAGTATTGTAATGTAATGCACCACTTCATACATCATATAGCTAATTTGCTACATACCTATTCCCATTTCCCATTTGACAGAGAGTGCGAGATTTGCTTTGCTTGCTTCCGCTTCTATCTTGGTGGTGAGATGAGACAATCCGAGACATGGGCTACGCTGAAATGCTAAAATGTATGAATATGAAATGAAACTGAATTGAATGCGAATACCGAATGCTATGCAAGAAATCGCAGATTTTGAATTGGGTTGGGGCCCCCAACTTGGGGGGATAAATTTGGCAATTTGGACTGAAGTGAGCACCTTTTCAGGTAAGTAGAGGGTATTGTATTGTGTTGTTGTTTGCAGAAAATGGGCTGATGCAGGGTTTACCCTGTTTGAGTGTATATACAATTTTAACATGGGACGCAAAGGAAGCTGCACACCCACCGGTTTT
>JAQIXQ010002000.1:0-12021 GCA_034700485.1 Pseudosinella alba | reverse complement strand
ACTCACAATTAGTAATTAAGGTTATAATTGATTTTATCCTCGTCCATTGATATTGACACTGATTGCGAGTTTCTCTTGAATGGGTAGTCCACCACGAACTCGGTCATTTGTGGGAGGCTTCTTCCCCGAACCTCCACAGCTTATGCAACAGGTAGGTGCACACAAATACATTTAATTTGACCATTCAATTTCGCGAGTAAAAAGTATTCTGAATGAAACAAATAAATATAAATTTTGGAATAAACAATGCAAATATGTACCACTTGATGCCCCAGCCACTGCTCCCTCCTCATTTACTTCAATGAATGCATTATGCATGACCTTGGATAGGTCATTAGGCTTCCCGGTCATGTTGCCTAAGTCCGCAGTAGCGGTGAACATCAGTTTCATTGCAAAAGATAAGGTCAAAATCAGGTATATGAACATGTCAGACTTCATGAAAAAACTTACATTCCCAAGTGCATCCTCAAGATCCTCAACCCCGATCGCGGCTTCAAACTTGAATCTTGGCAGACTCGAATTAACGTTCGAAGTTTTGACAAGTCGTCGGGAAAATATTTCCAAGAGAGCTTTGGATCTTCCCAAGACCATTCACCTCATTCGGGAGAATGATGACCATGCTCAAGCGTCCCCCTTTGCAAGGCAAGGACACAGCTTGTGCATCCAGTTCAAGAAGTTGTCCATGCGCAAGTGTCACCTTTTTATTGACCATCATGTCAACCTGAATAGTTTGGCCATTGCCCAATGTGAAATTCCTATTTCGGGTGTATGCCACGTCGAATTTATTCTTCCAGAGTCCCTTGAAGTAAATACAGTTGACGAGGACCAGGCGAGTCGAATCGTCGAACGAGTCTAAAAAGTCCCCCAAAAATTAATCCAGTCCCTGTAAGTCTTATCAAATTCTTCCGGATATAAATAGATTTGAAACTGTTATGAGCAGTCTTACTCGGACAAAAAAGGTTCTTGATCTTGCCATTCGTGGTGGACTCAACCCATTTGTTTATTTTTGCTGAGGTTTCCCTGCATTTCCCCCTTGTTGAGAAATCCACGGGATCAAAGCCAGCAAGAAAGTAGTCCCTCAAGGAATTTGCAAATGCTGGATTTACTGTAATCCCTTTGTTGCTTACGTAAATCTTGTTTGCGGTCAGCAGTGTACATTTTTCAGGATTGCTGGATCCCTTTATAAAATTTGCATACTTTCATACTAAATATGTTGTACCGATATGAAAAAGGAGGTTATTATTTATTATACAGAATAAAATAAATGTTTTTTATATGAACCAACTTGGTAGATGCTAAAAATGGCCTTGAATGCTGCTCCAATCTTATCATTATCCTTCTCTTGGGGAATCCGGAGACCTTTGAGGATTTCAGTCCTGGTTTCACCACCTGCCCTCAGTCCAACCATTCCCAATACAGTGTGGAGGCTGAATGGAGAGAAAATCAGATCTTCTCCGGATGTCACTGGAAATAGTTCCTAATATTGATAAAAAACGGTTGGGTAACATGATCATGTAAACATGAATAAACACTGATGATTTGTATTTTTTTTTTGAATTTATTTAGCGTCCAAAGTTACTGATCAATTAAGTTTGTTGAGGAAATTCGTTTATATTTTAAATTACCACATACCTGATATAGTTTCGCCGTGAATTCGTTACTGGACATTGTTAGACTTGGGCCAGAGCTTTCCGACATTGCAGTAGCTGGGTCGGGTTTGATGATGTCGGGAATAGAGTTATTTGACAGAACTCTGGCGTGTAATTTGGCTACCTTTGTAAGTAAAATACTTTTCTGACTTTAATCCAGAAAATTCCAAACTCGTCTGGTCTTTTTAGCCACACAACAAAAAATGGAGTAAGAACATATTGTACAGTAAAAGAAAGTTCCAGAATATTGATGTTGAATGAAAATTGTTCTGAACATGAAAATGTTCAGAAGGATATGACAAACGCACATATTAGGATGAAGATGGAATGAAATTGATCGCTGCCAAATGATCATAAATTTCTTGATTGTATGCCTTGATTAAATTCAACGGGGTAAGTATATATTATATCATGAATATGATATGAAAATGCTATCTGCCTTCATTCATTGCACTGTCACTTAAATTTAATATGGTTAGCTTGGGCCGTTTCGTCTTTGTTCACGTGGCTGACTCTTTCTCACTTGTGCTGTGCTTGTTCCTACTTGAAATATGGAATTGCGGGATTTTGGCCTGCTTTTCCCTTTGCATTACAACAGCTGCTAGTGATGGGTAGGCCATGCTTATTGTTTACATCCACAGAGTTGAGAGCAAGCATATAGATAAATTAATTTTTGCAGCTTTATTTATTTTTCCCCTCACTTTCTAAGAATTTAAATGTTTTTTTTTAATAACTAAACTGGGATCTGACCGAACCTGAGCGGGTTTAAGTAGTACAATTAAAAGCATTCATTTATTATTATAATTTGTATGGGTCTATCTGATGGTGTTATGGTTTGGAAATCAAGTAATATATGTATTGCCTGAAACTTGTTAACACTTGAATAAAGATTTAACTAACTATTCATTGTTCATCAAGAGTCACCATCAATCATTTCGCTGTTAAGTTATAAGAGAATCACAAATGACAAATGGAGATTTCAAGGATTCCCGTAACCTCCATCCAAACCGGAGTAAATTTAAATTAACTTTTTTAAGTCGTCTAATGGATTTGATAAACTAAAAGTGTTCATACCTGTTGGCTTATTTTTATTTATTTAACAGTTCACCCAGGAGGAACGATCCTTTGAATGGCAGATTAGCAACTTTTCAGAGATTCGAAAGCAAATGTCGATGATCAACTCCCAAAAATTCGAGTTCTACGCTGGGGACAGTATCGGGCTGGGCTCCAAGTGGAGGGCATTTCTCAACGTTCAAGAGAAAGATGGGGTGAACTGGGCTGGGATCTTCGTCCGGATACTGGAGAAGCCCAGGGCAACCCCAACTCTGGAACATTTATACGCGCAGCTTAGTTTCACCTTCAAGGGGAAGGATGGGGGGATGAAAAAGCAATTTGGTAATCCATCTTCAAATCCACTCACAATTAATTACGGTTATAATTGATTTTTAAGTTTCTCCTTGTTATATTTTAAAATAGCCACCAAACTTGTGGACTGGTATGACACAACTGTGGTAAAAGGCTTTACATTTGGGTATGGCATTTCGAACGTTTTTGAGATGAAGGATGAGCTCCCAAGCTTCATGGAACTGGTTGATGGATGTCTGGTTGTCCATGTCACTTTCAAACTCTTCGCCCCAGCCCAGGCAACCCGGCCGTTGAAGGTTAGGTTGGAGGAATTCGAGGTGAAGGCTACGGCCAAGGCCCGTGCCCAACTCCCGATGCCGATGATGTGGAGACCTGTTGTTCCAACTTATGTCAAGGTCATTGTTGACCAGAATGAGTTCTGGATGCAGAAAGAAATTTTGTCAGGTAATTCCTATTCAAGCAAGCACTATGGGATTTTTTTATTGGAAGAACAGTTCTAAGGACGCTGATATTTTTAATTATTCCAGCCAGAAGCCCCGTGTTCCGTGCGATGCTGGATGCGGACATGAGTGAGGGAAACGATGGGGTAGTTAAGATTGAGGACATGGGCTCCGAGTCACTCCAAGTCCTGCTTCACTTCATCAATCGCGGGGAACTCCTTCCGGAGTGGTCCTCCAGTGAGGTGATCGTGGAACTTACCAACGCTGCGGCCAAGTATGAGCTCAGCGACCTCTTGAACTTCCTGGATGGGGTGTTGGGGGATGTCTGTAAGTTGGACAATGTGGGGATGCTGATCGCCTTGGCCAGCAGACTCTCGTTGAAGAGGGCTGAAGCGGATCTCCTCAGCTTTTTGAGGAGGGAGGGAGCCACCTCTGCCGAGAATTTCCTCAAAGTCTCCGCAGGCATCTTGGCTTCGGGAGCTTGTGCTGAGGAAGCATCAGGGTCAAGTGCTGATCTAATTGAGGGTGGACCTTCCAGCTCCTGTTCCTGTTGTTCTCGTCGTCGTCAAAGGAAGCGAAGTGGGGATGAAATGGATGAAGACAATGAAACTGAGAAGCCCAAGTCGAGCAAGAAGACTCGAAAGGGAACGAGTCAAAAGTGAAAAAAAGTTTGTGAGAAGTCGAGAAGGGAAGCAAATTTTATAAAATTGAATTTATAGAAATGTAAGTTATAATTGTTTGTTCATTTTATTATCATCATAAATTGTAATTACTAGATCAGAAAATGTAATAATGTGATTAAGAGTGCGAAGCGAAACATGCTGTTTTATTATATCATAATCGTGTTTAAAAAAACCAAGTATATTAAATTTTATTGATGATATACTTACTGGGTCACTAAATGGGATATGTATGATGTAAAACCAAAAGTTAATATTCCATTTCATGATTTGACTTAATTTATTATGCAGTAGATTAAGCAACAGTTACAGTTATTTCGTGGTTTTGGAGTGGGCATAGTAGTCAAGTCAACAACCATTTCACTTTACGTTGTCATCCATGCAATTTTGCCAGAATGATGATTTTGCTATGTAGATAACATAACAGCAAGCCATATGTCATATCAAAATCATCATCTACGAATCTACAGACTTCCCCAGGTTTATTATAACTATAACAAGTTTTCTAGGGGTTCTAAATTAGGACAATTCAATTTTGTACCCTGCGATTCCGAATAATGCAATTGGAGGAGTTGGGCTGTTCCTCCATGGACAAATGTCCGGAATATCGCTCGTGGAATGCAAATTGAGTGCAGCAGGAAACAATCCTCAGGTGGATAAGCTTATTGTAAAAAGGATCTTTCTGTCAATAAAAATGTATGTTCCGAAATCACAACACAACTATGCTTTTGATTTGGGTTTTATATTGACTATCAGTACTTATTACGAAACGAACAAAGTGCAAATAGGTATTTAGTAAATACAATAATACTCGATTCTTTGTAAAAAATAAAATTTATTAGGCATCGCGATATAAATATATATATCTTCTCACCTCCATATAATATTAATGCAACTAAACCATACACATTTACAACATAGGCACGTTCCCAACCCGTGTTCTAGACGTGTTATTGGCTCCTCATTGTTCAGAGGAAGAAGGAGCATAAAATGGGAGGATTCAAATAAATAATACATGTAAAATGAACTGAACTTACTTCAAAGCTTTTTTTGTGTTCTGCTTTCCGAACTCAAGATAAACTGATTTGGATATGGTATGAAATTTCTTCACAGAATAATCAAACTTAAAGAGCTACTCAATACATATACGGATGAGGATAGCTCCTATTTTCATTTGCCTCACGCCAGCATAATCATAATTATCTGGGTCATGATTAGATTAGTAAAGTGTAAAATAGCTTGAAAAGGATAGTGAATCCCGATCCCAGTCATTAATCTTTTCTTCTCCCCAATCAGTCTGTCCGTTTCTTTGTTGAAGTAAAGTTTCAGTGTGAAATAAATTAAATTATTGGAAGAAAATACTGTTCCTGGCTATAACTTTCGACAATACTCCAAAATAGTATGGATAGGTCAAGACAGGAATTTGGAAGATGATTTTATTTTGCGATTTGTTAAAAGTGAAAGGTGGATAGGGACCTTTGATAATTTAAAACTTGGAAATGTATTTATGTAATTAATTTATGGAGAGAGCGCCGAAAAATACATCCCAGGACAGTGACAATGAAATCGCCGAGAATGTCCATGTTGATTGCGACATGGCTGGTGTATTTGGTAAGTGAGACCAATTTAAAAACATATGAAACAGTTAATGCTTAAGAAATCACTTCGTATCCTTCTCTCCCATAATTAAATTTATAAATTGGAATTGTTATTTTTAAAGATCGGAACAGTAACAGCAACGTCATCACCAGCCGATGCCTACAACCAAAGTAGTTTAGTGCGGTCAAGAGCGACATTGCCCAACCCCAACTTTGTGTCACCTCATTTATCAGGTGATTTTATAGTAGATTTTATATAAAAATACAATATTTGCGTAATATTTAAACAAATCAATTATCGCCAAAATGTGAGAAGTAAATATAAGCTGTGCATATTTTGAATCTCAATTTGGACTATGGCAGGGGGTCCGCAACACAACTAAATCAGTATTAAAACCCACTGGCAAACAAATTCATTTAGGATGAATAGTAGCAAGGAATTTCATGAAGCAACAGAAATCAACATATTCTTCTTTTATGCACTGCCGATCATGTTGCTAGAAGTGCTATAATTAACGAATGTGTTATGTTATGTTATAAACCCATGTTCCGTTCGTGCCCTTGTAAGTTAGCTTATAGTAATATAGTAATATGTTGTAGATTTTGGCGTTCCCATTTTTTTCCTGCTCTTATTACAATGATGTAACCTTATATCATTTCCTTGTTCTGCTTTAGGCTAGACATTAGGTGGGCGTAGATATCCATAGAGATTACGGATTGATGCACAGGGAAAGGTAAACGCCGCATTGAGCGAGCTTCTTAAACCTGCAGTTTAAAAAAACTAATGATTTTGATTTTTTCTCTCTCTGAAGATGCCGGAGCTTTACAATATCCACAACTCCCCAAACATCAATCCATCCCAAAAGCACCCGAGATGTCTGCTACTGCCTTGGTTTTTTCCCCCGCCGAAGATATAACTTGGAATCCCTATGCAGCACTGGACAGCAGCAGAACTTTCTCTCCGTATTGGCTTCTAGCTCTACTCCTTCCGCCCTTCATACCGCAAGTAACTGGAGTGGGGATGGTGCCTGAAGGGGCTGGCCTGTTCGTTACACCGTTATTCATCCTTCCATTCGTAGTGGCTATGGCTTTCTTTTTGCTGTATTAGTTGGTGTGAATTGTATAAGTAAATTGCAATATGAGATTGAGATGGTAAAAAAACAATGATGGTACAAAATGACAAAGCCTTTTAAATAAATGTTTGCAATAAATTTAATTGTAGGATTTAAATACGCGTGGGAAAAATGACTTGCTATCAATAAACTGTAATTTATATTATCATCTCTCTGACCTTCCTTCATATTATACAACTTCTGGGAATTTTCTCTATTGCTTCCTACTTCGTGGTAGGATTATTGCAATGACCGGAGAATAAAACCAAGTCATCATCCATGATCCATGATCCACAATTTGGAAATAGAATGGACGGTTCACCACGAACTCTTTCAGTAGCATTGGTCGGAGACTTCTCACCACCATTTCTGGAGCTAGGGTAAAAGTATTGACGTATTTAATTTAGCGTCCGAATGTCATATTATAGAGGCCATTATTTAAAATAAAAACTTTGTCATTGTAATTGCATTATCATGTAAATATTTACAGCTTTCTCTCGCAGCCCCTGCCCCCTCCTCATTTACTTCAAGTAATATTTGTTGCACCACCTTGGAAACGTATAGACCATTTCCCGATTCTACGATCATGTTATAAAATTTGGCAAAAGTCTTTACTAAAGTGCGGAAAAATCAAAGTTTGACAATTTATTGATTTACAATGGCTATGTCGAGTGATATTTTTGTACGATGTAAAATGCTAGATCAATATTTCATTTCAATTTATCTTAATCTATTAGTTCCTGGCAGGTGTGGATGCGGATGATATAGTTATTTTTACTGTCTTGGGCCCGGTAGGCATATCAGAAAATGATTTCATTTTCGCTTAAAAATATTCCTCTTCGTGGCAACCACATGCCTTATCTTATCAAGATCATCTCATCCTCCCCTGATTTCGCAACTATTCCCAAGTCCAAGTCATGCTGTAATTCATATATATGAAAATTAGCTTAAAATCCTAGCCTACTTAAAACCAGCGCATACATCAACAATTGCATCTTGCTGGATATATTCCTAGTAATAATTGCATACAGCGACGGCAACCATGTGCGGTAAATGATTATTAGGTTCGGCTTCGTCACACTTTGTGACTTTGGAGGAACAAATTTGTTACTTTATTAAGAGAAGAGAATTAGATTTTAGATGATGATTGTACAGTTTGACTTTGCACTGAGCAATAGGAAATAGTCATATATCCAGTTTAAATCTACAAGAGAGCTAAAATGCTAACGCTGAATCTAGTCCGGCAAAATACGCGATCATGGAACCGATACAATACCAAATTTGACCAAATGACCTCGTAGCAATATTTGCCCTGTGATTTCTGCATAATAGTTAGTAATATGAATTTCGATTTATCTTATTTTCATTCCCGTAGGATCATTGCAGTGACCGGAGAACAGAACCAGGTCATCCTGGTCATGGTCCACAATTTGGAAATAGAATGGATGGTCCACCTTGAACTCTATTGGTAGGACGCTTCCCAGAAGCATACGTACGGCTATAGCAAAAAAAAATCCAAAAAATGGATATATTTAATTTGATTATCAAATACCAGTCAAACTAATAAACATTTAAGTTAATATCTAATACACATTATGCAAAAGTATTTACCACTTGCGGCCGCAGCCTCTGTCCCCTCCTCATTTACTTCGATGAATGCTTTGTGCAGGATTATGGAAACGAAGAGGGGATTTCCATCCCCCTCCGTCATGTTATCAAAATTGGCAGCCTCAGCCGAGAACATCCGTTTCATTCCGAGCTACTCATATTACAAAACATAATGTCACGATAAGGTCGATAAGGATTCATATGACATGTAATGTGATGATTGACATCGTGAATAAACTTACCTTCTCAAGTGCCTTTTCCACCCCAATCCCAACTTCGATCTTGAATCTGGGCAGATGCAGATCAACCTTCCGGCTTTTGGAAAGTTGTCTGCTAATCGGGGACCTATTGTCTTGGAGAATGCACCCAAGAGACTTTTGAATCTTTACAAGGCCGTGCACTTTATTTGGGAGGATGATGACCATGCTCAAGCGTCCCCCTTTGTAGGGCAAGGCCACAGCTTGGGCATCTAGCTCCGGAATACGGCCATACGGAAACTTCTCACTGTTCCTCATCATGTCCACCTCAACACTTTGGCCATTGCCCAGTTTGAAATCAGCCTTGCCGGTGTTTGCCGCGCGGAATGGATATTCCCAGAGCCCCTTGAAGTAAATGGCGTTGACGAGGACCAGGCAAGTCAATCGGTTGAAAGATTCTAAGGTTAAAAAAATCACCCATCCCCAATCCCCAGGTTATTCCATGTATCTATGTCTGATCAATGGTCACACTCGGTAGAATATGAAATGGATATGCAGGAAAATAAACGGTATTACTTGGACCAAATAGATTCTTGATCTTGCCATTCGTGGTGGACTCAACCCACTCGTTTATTTTTGCAGACGTCTCCTTGCATTTCTCCTCCGTTGAGAAATCCACCAACTCAAAGTCGGCAAGAAAATCTTTCCTCACACAACTTGCATAAGCGGGATTCATGTTGATCCCTTGATTGCTCACGTAAATCTTGTTTGCGGTTAGCAACGTAAATGTTTCGGGATTGCTGGATCCCTTTATAAAATTTGGATCTTGGTAGCTTTGAAGAATGGCCTTGTAGGCTGAGCCAATCTTATCATTTTCCTGTTCGTGGGGAATCCGTAGACCATCCAGGATTTCATTCCGAGTGCTACCTACTGCCCCCATTCCAAGCATCCCCAATACAGTGTGCAGGCTGAAGGGAGAGACAATCAGATTTTTTCTGTATGTCGCTGGAAATATCCGTAGTTCCTGTTGATATAAATATCAACAGTTGTGAAATACAGGAACATATTGATTGTCATTAATAATTTGTATTTTTTGCAAAAAAAAATCAATTGGTATTAAAATGGTGACCTTGTAAAGGTTCGCTGTGAATTCATTGTTGTACGGGGTCAGAGCAGTAATTTCTGACATTGTTGTACTTGGGTTAGGTTTGTGGACGCTGACAATAACTTCCTTTGCTAACATTGAGAGGAATATGGCTGTGTCTGCTCATCAAAATGCTAAACTCGTCTGGTCTTGTTGTCCAGTTAGTTGGTAACTGGACAACAAACAACTGTAACAAATGATATGAATTTTTACAGAGATAAGAGAAAGCCGATTTGATGTCATACCATGAATTATGAACACACCTTAGCAAAAACAAGTCGTTTGACAGAAAACATTTCCCAACATCCTTATCTAAAGTGTTGAAAAATCCAACTTTTATAAGTTATTGATTGATACTGACAAAGAGTCGCGGGATGTTTTGATGAATGACATTGAGTTGAAATGCTTTGCTATTTCCATGTCATGATTTATCTAATCATTGAATCAGTTATTCATTTAATTTGACTTGAATTATTCTTCAATCAAAATATTATTATTTGAACACCCCCTTCAAGATTTATATTTTTTATCTATTCCATTTCCATTTCTATGAACATTTACACATTAAACGCACATTACCCAATCCGGAACGTTTCTTGATAGGTACATGTGTAATTTTGGCAAAAGGATGATTTTGCATGGGAACAGCATATCAATCCAAGATCTTATAAATTCTTCTTCAGACTTCCCCAGCTATCGTATAATTATGTATGACGTATGAGTGAATATTGCAATGAAATCCTGGCCAACCTTTAGCTTATCCAATTGAATGTTGTTGAAAATGCTACGTAGAGTAATAGTGACGTGAGGGCGACCCCGTTCCTAAATGATTTTAAAGTTTTGCTCCGTCACACTTCCTGACCTTGCTAATAAGAACGAATTTGTTACACTATCAAGATAGCAGACTTCGCATTGCACAATAAAGATAATATCCAGTTTAAATCTACATCAGTCTAAAACGCTAAAATCTAGTTCAACAAAATGCATAGAAGAATCTTCCATTATGGAACTGATAAAATTTCGCATTTCCTTTAATGGACTTGTATGAATAATTACCCTGCGATTTCTCCAAAATATATAATTATGACATAAGATGAGATCGAGCCACAAGTACTCATGTTACATTCATTCCACACTTGACTCTAGAGTAACAAAGACGTTCCTGAAAATTGATAAATTTATAACTTCACAGAATAAAAATGATTAGGTTCATCTGTGCTACTTCAATCCTGCTATTTCTAATGGCTGGTGTTCGTTCCCAGAGTAGTGGGCCCTCCGACCAACCAAGAGTTTCCCCATGGACGGTGGCCATCTCCGGGAAGCTTTGTGGGGAAGGTGGACACCCCGATGATATTGCCCAGCAGTATTTTGACTGCTTCCAAGAAAATATTACACCGGTGAACTATCTTATTTACTGCAATTAAATATGATTTGCAAATTAATGGAAATTAGACTGGGATATTATATTTTTTTAAATACCTTCCAGGGAGGAAGCAAACTTGTAGAATGCCAGGATGAAGTTTATCAGCTCCTCATGAATACCGAATCAAACGTGGATGTGGGATGCTCCTCCAGGGACAAATGGCCTGAATATACTTCATGCGTGGAAAGGAAATTGGTTGAGTCGGGATACAATCCTTCCCAGACATTGGACACGCTTAACGTGAGAATTATTACATTTCCTAATAATATCTTTAAATCGCTTTCCGAATATTCTTTCTTGAAATATGATGCATAATATACGTCTAATCTGTTTTAGGAATGTCAAGGGGCCGTTGTAGGAGTTCCCAAACCATAGACGCTGCTTTCATTTTAAAATAAATTCCATGCTATTAAAATTAAAATTAACTTGATGTCAAAGTATCACATTGGAACGCCAACATTGCCAGAATCACAATAAATATCACTGAAAAGATGCTATCATCAAAGATGACATGATGTTTTATAATTTAGCCCGATTTTTGAGGCGGTGTGGTATACATGATTCATCTCTCATCATTTAGAAAATATTTCTCAACCGAACAAATCCCATATCAAATTGCTGATGATAGCAAACTGAAGCAGAGCACTGTCATATTTCATCCCCTCCGCATCGCATCATCATGTCATGGAATTTTAATTATGTTTCCCCCAATTAGCTAACCAACTAGGTATTTAACTTTGGTTTAATTGGAGGGGCATGCGCGAACGCAAAACCCCCGGAGAAAAAATTACGCATCCGAGTTGCT